>CAJUYG010001216.1:24443-84791 GCA_910591675.1 Galerucella calmariensis
TATTTAAATTTTGTGTTATTTTATTATTATATTTGACACAAAAACTTTTTAATTAAATCATATACTCACCGTAAAGTTATACATACTGAGAACTAGATTTATTTTAAGAATAAATTCACTTGACTTTTCAAATATAACTAAAAACCACGTGGTTTTGTCTCACACTTTGGCGACACGGTCACGTGCATTTTGACGACAAAAACAGGATTCCCTTGCACACACTAATTTAATTTTTTTTAACTTTTTTCAAAATAAATATCAGATGGAGAATAGTTCTGTTGGAATGGAATTGAGGGTACGGCGAATTTGCGTCTGTGTGTAACGTTTTTGGGCTGTGCAATTTGTGAATTCGCGTATTCGTTGTGTCGGCGTCGCAGCGCTTGCGTTGCTCCAGGAGCGTACTTTATTCATGTCTATAAATCGTCATTAATACACGGATATAAATGTATTATGAGATATAATGTTTGAAGTAGAGAGAAATATTTTTTCATCACATCTATGGTGATCTGAAATAGACTTGCCATAATGCCAAATTTATTATTATTGAGACAGGCGTCTCAATCGTAAGATATTTATCCATATCAGCACATTGAATACATATCTAAATACCACGGGAAAGTTATTTCGAACTACCCTTTGTACGGTTTTCTGAAGGCGCCTATTCTGATCTTACAGTAATGGAATTCCATCAAGCGTTTTAAATCCTATTATGTTTTTTCTACACTTCTCATCTTACTGACAACACTGCCATCGTGGCAATTGGCAAACATTATATAGAAACACTAAAAAAATGCAGAACGTGAAATCTATCAATCAAAAAATTGGTCAGAGCAATAACAGATCAAACTTGCAATTTCATAAAAAATATAATTAAAAGAAAAATCCATATTTGGGTCTTACATAAAACATTGCGTGAAATGAATTCTTGATATGTGAAGAGAAATCTTTGTTTTGTTACGCTCCTACAATTTATTATTAATAGTTATTTAACCTACAAGTGTATCAATGAGGGCCATTAACAATCGAGATACACGGTCGACTCCTACTCCGACTTTTGACTCCTAGTTCTGTGGGCATTGGTCTTATCTTACTGGATTTTAAGACACCAAAGCAAATCTTGTTAACGTTCAATCCGTTCTTTTTATTAAAGATGTTTTGAGGCTTATGTATTTTAATGGATTCATGCTGCAATCTCAACATGTAGATAACGGTTATCAGTTTTGTCGAAACGAATGCTGTGCCTTCATCACTCGCTCAATCCCGTAGAGCATGTTCTGCTACTGCTGATTTGTCGGATTGTCCCAAATGGTAGTTCCTCTTGTGCTTGGAGAGGCCAGTATCAATAATCCGTTTTGTGATACTAATGAACACTTTTTCAAGGTATTGTAACGTTATATTTGACCACTATCATTGGAATATTTAAATATCTACCGGACGGCGAGTAGCCAGTTCTTTTTCCTTACCAACATGTGATTCTCGTCGAGAACCTGTAGCACCGATCACCGCTGAAAGGCAAAATTTTTACATTTAATGTGCGACGGATAATCTCCGTTGGTGAGGATCAGTATACACTGATATTGGTCAAATATTTCAATTCTTCTTTCTTATAGAGAGATAGAAATTGAGAACACACTATTAATATGTAAATTCTTTCTCGAAGCGGGGCATGTGAACAGGAAAGGGATACGCAACGTATGTTCATTGGTCATCGCATGGTTCAATTTAATAGCCAGTGGTAAGAATGAGCTTTCTTTTTCCTGTGAACCATGAAACGATAAGGTCAACACTTTTAATTTCTTGTGAGAGGTTTACCTCAAACTTTTTTTTCTAAAGTGCATTCAATGTGAATGCACTTTGTACCTGCCACTTTGTACTTGCCAATTTGTAAGTGTCATTCCGAACGAAGACCTTTCTATGAAGTAGTTTCCATAAACTAAATTCCCATGGATTAACATCAGACACTTAGGACCTGTCCGAAGAAACTAAGGAGAGTAAAACAACGTAAAAACAACGTAAAACAACAAACAACGTGAACAACATAAAACAACAAACATTCACTGTGATATTAGTTTTAAGATCATTATACAACTCGTAAATTTAACAACGTTGTTGTTGAGCATGTGAACAGGAAAGAAATATGTAACGTATGTCGATTGCTCATCGCATAGTTCAACAATTTAATAGCGAGTGGTTAGAATAAGCTTTTTTTCTCCTGTGAACCATCAACCGATAAGGTTAAGAATTTTTAATTTATTTTGAGAGATTTACCTCAAACTTTATTTTTCCTAAAGTGCAATCAATGTGAATGCACTCACTTAGTACTTGAAACTTAGTACCTGAGACAGTGAAACTTAGTACCTGAGACGTGTTATATTATCTATGCCTGAGATTTCGTACCTGCCACCTAGGACCTGTCCGAGGAAATTGAGGGAAGTAAATCTATGTAAAACGTGTTTCAACAAACAACAACAATATTTTTTTTATTTTTTCTACTGTGATATTTTTAAAGTCATTATACAACTTGTAAATTTAACAACGTTGTTCATATTCCTTCCCTTCCATCATTTCCAGGTTTATTGATAGAGAGTTGGGAGGTGAAAAACAAGTCGACTAATATTATTCAGGGTGGCGCCCACTTACCTTTCTTGATTAACATTAATTACATTTATTAACTTATTGAATTCATTTGGTTTCTTACTTCATCTATTATCTCATTAACTCCAATATAACTTCAATAACTTCAATAAAGTAGGATTACCCGCGAACCGGTAAGACTACTCCCTGAATTGATATTAGTTTGGTCTCCGAATTCACACCTGAGGTGCTCTCCACATTGAGTCGCCGTTGCAATTTATCTTGCCTTATTATTTTAAATAAATAATAGGTAACAGTATTCTATAGACACCAGCTGCATATGATGGATTTCTTGTGTCTCTGGGAAGAGTACCCAGGTCTTCCTTTCGCTTCCATTAACAATGGCTGCCTCAGTTGCAGACAAAACGTCTGGGTCCAATCCTATTAGACTTCTAGCCCGAAAACTTTGCTAATCATAATTTTACATTCAAAACGTTTTTGTCATCTAATCTCATTATTTAGTGGTAAGTAGAGGGTTGATTTATGATACCTGGCCAACTAACTATTAAATCATGCTATCAACATTGTGATAATGCGTTTTAATTGCATCAAATTATTTTGCGTTTGTTAGTGTGTAATTATATCATCAAGAATGGTAACAATTATCACTGTCAGTCCTATCCTGTTGCATAAAATACACAAGCGATGCCTTTTGCACGCAACCGACTCGTGTTATGATTTCCATTGGGAAACCTTTGGTGGAGGATTCAACACATTTTCGATTTTCCCTTCACATTTCTATAACAGACATACCAACTTACTTAGGTCGAAGCAAAACCGATATTTTCATTGTGATACTGGTATACTAGTGTGGTAGATTATTCACCTTAATTTTTCCAACCTCGTCGTCGTTTTCATAATCCTCTTTCTCTGTAGCTACGAATATTTCATAAACTAATGAATATTTAGATGAGGATTATTTCAATCCACAATTGATTGGAAAACACCGCCAAAACAGCTTATCAAACAGTGATAAATTATGAAAAACTGCACAATTTCCATTCCATTTTTATCTCTATACTATTATACTTTTTGTAAAGTGAATCTAAAGACATAGAAAAAGCGAGGCTCCTCTAAAATTGCTCCGCGACGTTTTAGGAAGAGAATCTGGGAATATATTTTCAATATACTTAGATATAAATTTATTAGTTGGCATTAAAATGGGGCCTCCATCCACATACTTTCTAACTGCACAGCACTTCAGAATACTAGGACACAGCACCTGGGAGAAGACTAAATAAGAGAGGAGCATTTACCCAAATTGAAGCTTGCAGATATTCTAAAATTCCTCCGGAAATTAGGACTAAAGGAACTAGCAGTTTCTGAGGAGTGTCTTAGGAAGTAGAAGTAAGGTGGCACAATAGATCTTTTAGGTCTCAGTGAATGTCACCCCAAAATACATACATACATGGGGTGTTGAAAATGTTTGGGAAGAATCATTTATGAAGAAACTTTATAATTGTTATTGTAAAAATTATTCAAAAAATCAAGCGGCAGTTCTGTCAAAAGGAAATTTTTGACTTTGGAATTGATAAACAGTTTGAAAAATCAACCATACACATGATTGGAACCGGTATAAAAAAATTCTTTATAAATGACAAAAATTTAAGAAAAGGATTACAATTGGAATAAACGTAAAAGGAAAATGTATATGGATAGTCAAAATCTCGGTGTGGGAGTGTTTTCTTTGAGACTGATTTATTTTAGTTTGTAGTTTCGTTCTATCTATTTCCAATTCAGAAGCTATTTGTTTATCTGTAATAATCATATAATAATACATTATTATGGTTACCACCGTGAGTTGTAACCTTTTCCCAAGATGTCAATTGTTACTAGTGATTTTAAAGGAACACATAAGGAACAAAATTGTCAATAACTAAGTACTAAATACACAGTATACCGAATTGAACTATTTGCATAATATTGTATCCCATATATTTGAAGCCACAAAAAAAATATGTATTTACCTATTTCTTTTTTTTTAAATGTAGTAGGGAGAACAAATAATCGCTGCTTATATAGGGCGTTATCGCCGATGGTTACCAAGGCTACATTCAAGCATACTTGGAGCGATTAAACTATATCTGGATGAAAGTAATTGAGAGCTATACCTCAGGGAATAGTATAGGGCTCTTTGAATTATTGTTCCCTTGGTCATATGATTATGTCAAATGCGTGAATAGGCGCCACCGAATTTTTAGAAACTATTATGCTGAAGGCGATTGTAAAAGAAATGTTACACAAGTAGTCAAAACGCGGAAAAAAAATAACAAATAACGTATAAATAAATAGTCCAACTAGTACAGGCCAATCCTTTATTGAAAAATAAGGCAATACGACGCTCCTGTTACAAGTAGATACAATAAATATATCAGAAATAAGTCAAAATTGAGTCAAAATTAAATCAAAAATATGTCGAAATAATATGTCATAGTCTGTCATAAATATCTGTTATGGAAAGAAAACATCGTAGGTATAAAACAAAACAAAAAATAATCGTTTAGTAGGCGATCGAGGTCTAGTCAAGTATGATCATACGAGCTTTACATGTACCATGAACCTACCTATAAATGCTAAAAGCCGAATAATAATCTACATCATACTTCCGCAATTATTATTAAGGATTTGAACTAAAATTTCAATCAAAATCAAGCCACAAAATATACAATTTCACTAACGTTTTAATCGAAATTGTTTGATATAACTACTAATCACTTAAAACTCGTTATTGGTATCTATTGAGAATCTTAAAAGGATATCTAATAAAACGTGAAATCAAGTTCTTTTTTTTTGTTTTGTACTTAGCTTGCACGAATTTGGGGGGTCCAAGTCCAGTCAAACCATCCATCACTCTCGGGAGTAGAAATCTGGTAAATTTCCAGGAATCGTCTGGCTGGAAAGATTCCTTGATGACGTGAAACAGGTCGAGTCAGGTGTGAAATCTGGGACAAAATCCAATCCAGACAATCAAAAGAATTCCAAATTAAAACCCCAACAGTAGAAGGGAAAGTGAAGCGTAGAGGTAAGGAACACAAAAAAAAAACCGTACAACAAGGAGAAAGAAAAAAAATCAATCTCACCATCTAGAAAGTTGTAGTTTTGTGCAAACTAAAAATAACTTACCTCAATTTATCAATGAGGGTTTGCAAAATTCCCATGAACAACCCCGTGAGACCATCAATAGACAACCTCGACCAATAGGCTCACAAAATGGTGGATTCTGGCAGGTGTTGAAAGGAGGTTGATTCGATCTTAATGAATCGTGGTTCCGGTGTAAAATAATCCCTTAACGGCGGAAAAACGACTTCCAAACAAACTACTCCAAATAGTCGGATTTCCAAACAATTTATGCAAATTTATATCCCCTAATTAGGGTAACTAGTCGAAAATTAAACTAAGAAAATAACTCGCACTAAGCACTGAACCTTCCGTTCTCCAAACTGTATCACCTTCTCCTTGTTGCCATCGAAAAGATGGCTTCCAAAACAGTCATACCACCATATCCAATAATATAAAATTCGAAATATCCAAAATATCGGTTAATAAAAACAATTAAAATCTAGCTATTGAATTATTCCAGTTGGTAATTTGTAGTTGTCGAGCACGATGGGGAAACAAAAGAAGTACGTCCAAATTTCCTAAGCTCTCCTACCTTCTCGATACTACAGCATTATACATTATACATGTGAACAAGAAATAACATTCTCGTAGCGAAACAATTTTATTAAATTCGTAGATTAATACCAGCCGTGCAGAAAGTACACGAGTTCTACCGATAGCCGAAGCATTTTTAGATTTATTAGTTATACCATTGTCTAACATTTCTTTATATTAGACAATGGTTATACACAGTGTCCAAAATATTATTTTAATTTAATTTAAGTCAACAAGATTTTATTCGAAAGTCAGACCATAACAACATTTCCAAATTAAATTTTGGAACTTATTATCTATTACAATATGGCGCCCAACGTGGGGCCCATATTACTATCTACTCACGTTTTCACTCAATAATAACTTCATGTTTATCATCATAATTTCCCAAAATAATTCTACCGTCGATCTTAAAAATGATTAATTGTGAAATGTTACAAGTTCTAGCTAGTTTGAATTTGTTTTAGTTATATTTTACAATTGCTACATGCCAATATTGCTGCTAAAACAGAAGAAGAGTTGAAGTGTTCAAATTACAACTAGCGATTTGCGCATACTGTGTCGTTGAAATGATTTACTATCCACCACTTGCGCCGTGACTAGTATAATTTTTAGACGTGTAAATGTGTATTTCATTCCAACTAGGTTTTCTTTATCTTAACGACCATTGAATTTCATAGATATAATTTAATAGCAATTAATTGGTATGGTATTTTGAAGACCAATTGAAACGACGGAGATGATCTATACTGGTTGCCATCAATGGGTTTTAAAGTCTATCTTCTCACATTGATCAGAGAGATTATACTAACACAAGAATCTCATTTTTCCATTAATGAGGTGACATTTTACGTTCTTATGAATTTGATACTCTCATATACAGATCGTGAAAAGTCTATTCGAGATATACATACGATTTTAACACAACTACGACAGGAAAAATATGAGAAAAACTACTGGGAAAAAGAGAAGAATAATTGTTCGCAGTTGGCGCTGGACGTGTGTTCAGTTCCAGCTACGAATCTGTTATGAAAGCAGTGTTGCCGGCTTGGAATATTTGGTACTTTCTAAGGAATAAATATCTTATTTTGCATTTGACTTTTGACACGGGATAACGCCTTATTTAGTGGGAGAAATTCGAGATTGGTAATATTATTGACTTTTGAAAAATAAGTGAGATCAACACAAATAAGAATTGAATAATATAGTTTAAGAAAAAATTTAGACACATTACAATCTGCAATGAATTAAATTTATACACTGCTTTCGATTCAACAATTATTGGTATTTACATTTTTACAGGTAAGTACATTTGGCAACAGCGGTTAAAATGGGAGGCACTGAACACACGCTCATCGCTGACTGTGCACAATTATTCTTCTCTCCCTCTTTCAAGTAGTTTTTCTAATATTTTCCTTGTCGTATGTATGTAAATCGTATGTCACGGATATAATTTTCGCAATTAGTACAGGGAATGAATCTCAAAAAAAGGTAAAACCTCGCAATTTTTTCGTCCAGCATGGATTGACTTGAAATTTCAACAGGAGGTAGGTGATAGCCGAAGGTTCAAAATCTACATCGAACCGAAGGGCGCTAAACGATTTTTAGAGGTGAAAACTACCCTTATTTGTCAAAAATCATAAAATAACATTTTAAACCTGAAAATGGGTAAGATTTGGTTTGGATAAGTTGTATAATGATTGTTTTGAGCTTTTGAATACAATTTCATCATATTTCAACCCTTAAAAAGCAGCCCCTGTTTCAGCTTAATGTAAAAAAAATCACGAATCCTCAAAAAATGATTTCGCCTCTGATTGATTTGTATAAAAATTTGGGATTAGGCTCAACTCACCCTCTGCTTTATATATCATGTCATGCCGACGAACCCTGATTGTTTCTTAGAGGTGAAAACTACCCCTAAATGTCAAAAATTAAAAAATAGCATTATAAATCTTAAGATAGGTGAAAATTGGTTTGAATTAGTAAAATGATGAATTTGTTACATTTCAAAATACAATTTTATACTTTTTCAACCCTTAAAAATCAACTGTTATTAGTGTTATATGTAAAAAAAAAAATTTTTTGTCAAAAGAAAAATAATTAATGCTAATATAGGGATTTGCTCAATAATTATGTTGTAAAAAAAATGTGTCACGTGCATTAAGTAACTTTTCAACCTTTAAAAACCACCCTTCACAACATTGCAATTTTTATAAACTATTGTAATAGATACAAATTGAAAAAAAGTAGACTTAAGTACAAAAAAAAATTTATTAACATAAAAATGCGCTGTATTTTCACATAGATTAACATAAATAAATGATTACATTTACAATTACAAATACAAATACAATTAATATGATTTTTAAATATCTGTATCATCAGTTTGATCTTTATCGTGGTCGATGTCATCTTCATCTTCTTCGATCACTGGTGGACTATTATTGCAGTCTTCACCTGAGCACCCAGAACAAGTGGAATTGCAATATAATCCAACTTTTCTGCAACCGCATAATGCACCGCACCCTTTTTTGCATTGGCAAAAAATCATTTTTAAGAGTTCATCGGGTGCAGGTAGTTTTTTCATGCGCACGGGTAGTAATGAATCATCTTTGACATACCATCCCCAATCTGTTGCTCGGATGTTTTAATTTCCAAGCCACTGTTGGGTTTGGAAGTAGCATCTTTTTGTATGTTCATCTAAGGCATCAACAGTGGGCAGAAGGGAAGACAGTTTAACCGCACTGCTTTTCGTTGTGGTTTTGATGAACTGCTCATATCGCATCTTCTCGAGAAAATCTTCTAAATCTGTTATTTTTTTAACTTGGTGAGCTGCGTGTCTTTAGCAGCTCCGTACAACATTATTATTTAAAAAAAAGAACACGAAACATTTCGTATATATAACGCCCCACTGCCGAATAAAGCGGTTTTGTACATTATTATGCTTCCAAGTGTACTATACTATACTATTGGAATTTTTCGAAAAAAAAATCGATTGGTTTTTTTAACGTATATCCTTCATTTTTGATGATAAAAAGTTTATTTAAAAACGATTTTGTAGTGTTTTTCAAGAACTACAAGGATCTGTAAGTTAAATCTCTTTAGACCCTCTCGTTTTTAAATGGGGTGAGTTTAAAGGGCCAAAAAAAGGTGGTGCTCGTGCGTAAATAGACGTTTTAAACGGCTATATCTCGTCAAATATCAACTGTACAAAAAATATACTTACAGGAAAATTTTTGTCATAAAAAAAGCTACAATTTAGTTTTTTAACTTTGCTGGTACCTACCTCTAATATTTTCGGAGTTATTTTGAAAGAAAGGGTAAAAAATACAAAATTATGAAAAATAACTTTTTACTTTAAGCCATAATTTTTCAAAAACTATGAATTTTAAATTGGTCCAACTTCTTGGACATATTAACCATACATGTACAAAGAGAATTGCACAAGGGTAAAGATCAATTTTAATTAGGGGGGTAGTTAGGGGGTTGTTTTCACCGATTTTTTTGTATAAAAAATTCAGTACTGACATTATTTTTGTCATAATTCACTCAATTTTGATGCTACATACCTTTTTTTTAAATAAAGGTCTATTTATGCTCTTTGAAAAAGATTCTATGAGTTTTCTACGAAAAATGCATCATTTCTCCGGTATTTGACTTTGAATCTATCACATTTTGCATTTGGGAAAAAAAGATAATTATTGATGGGCCATATCTCGGTTCCTATTGGTTTTAGAAAAATTATAAAAAAGGGTTTTGCTTGTTTTTTTTTAAGCTACAATTTTGCTCTCAAAAGTTTTTTTGATAAAATGCATGATTTTCGAGTTATCCGCGAAAAACATATCAAAAACGTCGATTTTTTCCTCTAAAAAGCGTTACTTTCAATCGCGAATAACTTAGAGAATATTGATTTTACAAAAAAAATGTATGTGACATTTTTTGCTTAGAATCACTTTTTCAATCGATTCCTGTTGTTAAAATGTAATAAAAAAATTCACCCCCGATATGGGGTGGCAACCACCCCCAAGGCTTTAGCGCCCTTCGGTTCGATATAGATTTTGATCCTTGGGCTATCACCTACCTTCTGTTGAAATTTCAAGTCAATCCATGCTGGACGAAAAAATTGCCAGGTGAAATGCTATTCCCTGTACTAAATCTGTATATCTCGATTTCATTCTTGTGGATATATTTTTTTCAATGTTATTTTTAATCGACTCTACTATTTCGGCTGTATTTAAGTCAGTCGAATGGTTTATTTTTAGTATGTAACACGCGGAGTTTCCCCCATCTCTGAAGACTAGGAAAGGTCATTCGGAAATTTACGTGACCGAGACAATTCCGCCTTCTTTTTTTTTAATGCTACTTCCGTCCGCTTGCAAATAAAAGCAAAAGAAATAGAGAGAGATAAGAACAATAAAAACGTGTTATGAGGTAATTAACTGGTTTTATTAACAGTAAAATGCTAGAACGCGGTTTTAACGTAAACGAGTGAAAAATGCTCCGGTTAATGTGCAAATTATTGATAATGATTTGGATGATAATGCGAGAGCATCAAGTATGAGAATCCCGTGAAAACACTTCGAAGTTTTTTATTTAAAAGAATTCTTTGGAAAATACTTTTAACGACTTCACTCCGCCATGTTCCTAAGTACATAAGCGAGTGCGAGGATACAAATTGTTAAAAAATAACTTTGTTTTAAAAGTGGATCATAAAATTTCCGTACTTTTGATGGTAACCATCTTATATTCAGTAAATAACCCAAGAAGACCTGTAACTAAGTAAAGTAATCAAGTAACTTCCTTTCATAACAACTGATTTAGGAACAAGTAATGATTTCTGCCAAAAACCCATCACCATAACAAATGATGCGAGTTCATGTTTATCCAAAGTTCAGTTCGAATTTCAATTTTAAATCGATTTAATATCTATAGTATGCTCAACATCCCTTTTTATTCAACTTTTTCGTTAAAAAATGGTAACAACTTTTTGTTAAGACCGACCAGAAAATATACACTTTTTTTTATTGGTGAACCATTTTACCTATTTAAAGCACGCCTCAGCGTGTTTAAATCGAACTTTAAAAAACGTGCGTGTTTTAAAGTTACCGTGGCAACATCAACAACTCGAGAAACGAAGTCTAAAACTATGGTCTGAATCATGTCTAAATGACAATAGGGTATTTGACAATTTTTTTTAAACACCATTAGAAGATTGTCTGACCTCAGTTAAGTACTCCAAATTTTTTTCAAATTTTTTACTAAGCGGGAAAGTTGCCAAAACCAATTTTAAAAATTTTATATTTAAATAGCGCGCCAAAACGCGCTGATTTCTTATGACGTCAGTGATCTTGTCGCTCCGCCTACCGCATCCCGAGCGACTTGACCCTGACCAGCCGAATCGGAACCATCGGCTCGACCTGCGGCCGCCCACCTGAGCTGGCCTATAAGAAACAAGCAAGCAGCGAGACCTCTTACGTCACAATAAACTCACATATTTTCCCGCGCTGAGTAAATATTTGAAAATTACCATTTTTGTTAAGTTAATAAAAAATCACTGGTTTAATTTATTTGTGTGAAATATTGATTTCTGGCATAATAGTACCACAAAGTACCTGCTCCGACTCTTTTTTAATTTTTTCCGCTCATAGGAAAATACCCTATTTTTTTATTACTTATCTGACAGGAGTAGTTTGTAACGTCAAAACTTTTATTCGAACGATATTTAACAATGTCAAATTTATAAATTAAAATGAAAGTGCCGTTGGTATTGTTTGAAATATTAATATTTCGATTTTCCAAATCTTAGGAAGTGGTATTTAAATTAATACTATTGACATTCACAGAACTCAATAAGGTTGAAGTTCCATCAAAATACAAATTAGTTTATAATAATATGCTTTTCTCATTCCCATGACAACGCAAGGTATACATCATATACACATAGATTCAAAAGTTTTGCATCACCTTCTTCGGATGCGAAGGAATTTTTTCGCGCTAACAATTTTTTGTTGGCTTGTTTATCAATGTTCACCATTTCAATATGTTCCATATTTTCTGCAATATACAGATGTTTACAGTTTTTTTTGTAAGATAACATTTTTAGTGCGATCATCTTAACATTCATGGCATTTGATTTTTACGATTTTAAGTGCAATCATGAATCGTCAAGTCATAAGTGAGATTGACCGTGCAAGAATAGTGGCTTTAGTTGAAGAAGGTCATTCTCAAAAGCTCGTGGCAAACAGAGTTGGCGTTTGGCAAAGTGATGTGTCTCGTGTATGGAACCGGTATCTCCAGACCAATTCTCTTCGTGATAGACCTGGAAGCGGTAGAAGGCGTGTTACTAATCAGCGGCAGAACCGCTATATCCACTTAACTATCCGAAGAAACCCGACCATGGCAATACCAGCACTCCAAAGAGATATGAGACCTGCGTTGGGAGTTCAAGTATCGATCTCGACATTACGAAGACGAATACTTGCGACAGGTTTGCGGTGTCGCGGACCAATAAGAGTGCCCCGACTACAACCTGAGCACAGAGTTCGCCGACTACAGTGGGCTCAAGGACACGCGGCCTTGCCTGAAGAATTTTGGAATTCGGTGTTTTCTTCCGACGAGACAAGGATTTGTTTGGTACAAGATAGCCATCGAATACGTGTGTGGCGGGATCCAACGAGAGTTGCTCAGCTTGCCCATGCTCGCTCCGTGCCGCCCTTCAGAGGAGGAAGTGCTATGTTTTGGGCTGGTATCATGTTAAATGATCGCACAGAATTAATTCATGTAGAGGGAACGATGTCTGGTGATAGGAATCTCAGAGAGATTCTACATCCTCACGTGAGACTATGGCGCGCAGCTGTTGGCAATTCCTTCGTTTTCATTGACGTTAACGCCCGACCTTATCGGACCAGAGCTGTAAATGAGTATCTTGAAACTGAAGGAATCAATCGTTTGAACTGGCCTGCCCTATCTCCTGACATGAATCCCATAGAACATGCTTGCCAGGGCAGTGGCAGCACGCGGAAGTCCACCCAAGAGTGTATAAGAGCTTGTTCATGCGGCACAAGAAGAATGGCGAAATATTCCTCAACAGAATATCAATAATTTGGTAAACAGCATGGGCAGGCGACTTCAAGCTTGCATAAATTTTAGAGGTGGCAATACTCTTTATTAAAAGTTCTTATGCAGGTTCTCACCTAACCTTTTCTAAAAAAAGAATCAATTTGTATTTAATTTATTCAATTTCTAAGAATACTTCTCATGTTTAAAGCAAGTTTATTATTGGATAATAAAAGTTTTTGACAAATATACACGTTTTTTTTAATGAAACTGATTATTTGATTAATCTCTGATCCATTTATAATAAATACATTTTTTTTTTCGGAGATTAAGGGTGATGCAAAACTTTTGAATCTATGTGTATATCACGAATTCAACCATTTGACATTTAGTTCTTATTTCCATCTATGATTTCCATTCCTTGTTGTTGTAGTAGTTATAGACCAGTATTTATAATTTCAAAGTTCACTAATTAAAAAAAATAGCGTAAAGTATTCGTGGATAACTGGTCTTTAAAACACTTGCTCGAAAAATCGCGCGTGTTTTAAAGACCTTAATATCCACTTATACTTTAATATACTATTCTTACATACTGTCAATTAAACTATGGAATGCTTGCTGCTTTGCTTGTAGGTAGCTTTCTGCAGCCCAGCGAAGAAATGCAACCATCGAGTGGATAATGGTAATAGTAATTTACGTTACAAGACCGGAAAGTAGTGTTTTTCAGGTTGAGACAAGCAGATTCCAGGGCGAGCCGTAGGAGAGTCCTGGAAGCTTGGAAGCACTGCGAAAATTGTTCAGAAAATGTAAATTGAATGTTAGCTACACGCAAAAAAGTGAAACCAAAGAGTCTCAAATAAAAATTGTTTATTTCTATGACTTGTTTCGACAGAGTTTTAATTGTTAAACTCAATTTATGAATTGGTAAAGTTAATTTAACACCTCAACAAATACTGTGAAATATATATAAATATGTGCTTATATACAGGGTAGTAGTTGTTTCCTATGGTTACTTCTTACTGAACGGTCTCTGCTCTTTGATTTTCAGAGACTCCGTAAGGCGTTATTATAATAATAATATACTATTACCTCCCAGGAAACTGTGAATAAAGTGAATGATAATAACTTTTATTCTAAAGTTGGTATAAGTTTTTGTAACGCCGCTTTTTGTTCAATGTGTTCAAATAAAGTAAGCCAAACATAATCTCCAATTAAAGGTCTGTTCCAACCGCAATCAGAAACTGTCAGAAACGATCAGAGAATAGTCGAACATTGAAATCAGTGATAGGAATTACGCAAAAGTAAACTCGTTATTTGCTATGACAGTTATTCTCTGATCGTTTCTGAATGCGGTTGGAACAGAATGTTTTAATCGCCGTAGTACGTTGATATGCGCTTCGACTGACAAAGAATATTGAGTTTTCGTATGACCTGCATTCGACTTATTTCTTCTCGACCTCTTCTACTATTTTCGACCTTATTCCTGAAACTCATAAATATATAAATACTGGTAATACACAAAACAATTTTTGCACAGATTTAATAAAAACCAAAGTACATACAACCATAGAACGGTCAATATCAATAAGGAGAAAGGTTTCAGGTTATAGCGATGTAGAAGAACTTCTTTTAAATCTTTAACTCAATATTATTTATTATTTAATATATGTTACATAGTGAAAGATTACTTGTTTAGCGAAACAGGAAATTTTAACTGAAACATCGGTTGTACAGGGTGAGTCACGAGGGGTACATTAGGGAGGGCCGTAAAACGGACTTATTGAAAAATTTTGGAATTTCGTTTTGGAATAGTGCCCAAAAGTTGCCTTTTGTTATCCCCACCAAAATAATGATTAACAGTTTTTTAATTTTCATGTCCAATTTGTATAATGCTACGGTTTCCCTTTCTAAATATACGATGCTGTTATAAGTAGATGTTGCAAGTCGGACTCCCTCATGAAGGGTACCGCACCATCATCTATAATAATGAATATTCTGCTAAATATTTCAAACGTCTACCTGCTGTCGTTATTAATATCAAGCAGAATAATTATTTAAAAGTAAAATTAACAATGAAAAAAACTTCTTCACAGGGAATCAAACCCGGGTCTACCGCGTGAGAGTCTGGTTTGCTTACTACTCGACCACCGAGGAATAGCGAATTGTTTATCTATAACGTCAGATGTATTACATGATTTTTGCTTAAAAGGAACTAAAGTTCCTACCGTGTGTCCCGCGACAAGTTCTACCTTTGTTTTTTTTCAAATTTTGAGTTGCGGTAGGTTGCAGAAGATGCATGACGATAAAAAAACTGTAAATAAACATTTTGGAGGGGATAACATAAGGCAAATTTTTGGCACTATTCCAAAAGGAAAATTAAAAATTCGAACTTTCCGCCCACCCTACTGTACATAGCTGTACTTCTACCTACGTACACTGTTTGTTAGGTGAATTATGGATCTCCACCAAAACAATGTTTCGTTATACCTATATTTTCAATGATTTAGTCTTATTTTAAGGATAAAGTGTGTTTTGTCTGGCAACCAACCTACCTATTCAAAATTGGAAAAATTCAGGCCCGTCTTCGTGGAAATTTGTGGTACTGCTTCATATTCAACACTTTCCCAGGTATACGATTTTTCTAAAATCTGATACAATTTTCCAGGGAGGCACAAATAGACAGTTAGGACTGGGTATTTGAGGTTTTTTCACACTTACTTCTTCTCATTTCCAATTGAAGATTAATTTTAGAGTCACATTGCAAATTGGCAATAATGAAATATCGTAGTGTATGAAAATTTTTAAATTATTGGAAAATAATCTCTAAAGTAAATAGAAACGACTACACTGTGCTACAGTATGGTAAATACCATCATTTGAAGATTTACAGGACCCGATTTAAAACCTGGTTCATCTTAATAATTCACCCTGTATATAAGATTTTAGAAAAATCAAATTATACAGGATGGAGTGTTGAATATGAAGCACAAATTTTCAGGAAGAGGGTCCTGGTTTTTCTAAAATCTGAATATGACAGTTAGTTGCCAGACACCAATACAGACTTTCAACAAAAAATTAGACAAATCGACTTAATCATTGGAAAGATATGACGATACATTGTTTTGGTGAAGATCCATAATTCGCCCTGTATATTGATAGGTACTCAAAACAGGAAGGAATTTTTTAATGGTCATAATAGATACATTTTTCCAATAATTAGGTACGTCGAAATCCTTTATTGAACCAAGATTTTCAATTATTCCTATCCTAAATAAGACATTTGTCTACTAGAAGAATACATTTAAAATATTTTGGTGCCATCTCTGTACGCAAAGCTGTTCAGTATAATCTTAATCGCACGTCCAGCTCAGACGATATCATTTTGTTTTTAGATAATGAAATTCGAAAGCCACCAGAATACTAAGCATTCTAATCGCAATTTTGGAAAAGTCTATAATTTAAAACAACCATCCAGATATTACAATAAAAACTATTGTTAGGCCAATCGCTCATAATGGTAAAAACTAAAAAGTAATTATAAGAAAGTTGACAATTTTTTAAGAGGAGTCTCAGTTTTATTATTCCGTAGTTGGTGATAATTTTTTACAACTATGTAAAAGTTCAATGGTATTATTTAATGTTTGTTGATGATTTTGCATACTTTGACTTTTACGGGTGTCTATTTCCAATGCAGCTAAAATGTTGACTAACTGTCATTCCAAGATTTCTTTGTGCTTCACCAATATCTTTCGAAAAGTGTGTTATAATCTTTGAAGTATGTTTTCGGCATTTACTGTTTTCCTTCATTTTATTTTGGAAATTTTTTACTTTTTTTTTTAATTTTAATTCAGTCGCATCAACCTCTACGGTTATTAGCGACAATATAATTCTTTTAGATTACAACTTGGGATAAGTT
The DNA here is from genome assembly GCA_910591675.1 of Galerucella calmariensis. Classification (NCBI taxonomy): domain Eukaryota; kingdom Metazoa; phylum Arthropoda; class Insecta; order Coleoptera; family Chrysomelidae; genus Galerucella; species Galerucella calmariensis. The sequence continues at coordinate 41,704 of CAJUYG010001216.1, forward strand.
ATTAGATTTTGGACATTACAATTTACACCAAGTACCACATCTAATTTATTGCTAATATTATTTTTTATCCTTGCTTGATTGAAAAGTGTGAATGTGTTTTACAGTTAATTGGCAATTACATAGTTCACACTGTGGAGGTTCACTTTTTCTAATAATATAACCATGAGTGCGGTTGGAATGGCCTCATCGGAGTTGGTAATGATTAGCTTTATAACAAATTTGAATGATTGCTCATGGGAAGCCCTATATCAACAATGTCAACAGACATTTTCATGGATAATTTGGGTACTAGATTTTAATTTCAAGTTCAAATATTATAACATATAATTTGAAGGATTATACTGTCACAATCACAACTTTAAAATTCAAATTTTGTGTCAAGTGGATGTCCAAAATATTACACTTTTCAAGCATGAATTTCCCAATAAATGCGATATGAAATAATATGTTGACCGTTAACACAAAATTATTTATTTTTGGCATATTTAATATCGATAAATAAATTTATATGTGGTTATTTTCGTCGAAAATTCACCGGCTACTCTAATAATAACGCTATTCTGTGTATTGATTTTTATAATTTACCAGTAACTGTTGATAAACTGACCCAAACAGATGAAATACAGTTGCTTTAGTTATTATATTATTATTATTGTATTATATTATTTAAACTTATTTTAAAACTCCCTTCTGCTTTGTATTTTGGTTTATATTTAAAGAGCGAACTATAAAGATCAGTGTCCGATGATCCATCTTTTCATGTACCTACTTACAGATTGTTTTGTAATGCACAGAAATCTATTCGAAATAGGGTGTTCAACAAAAATATGATGTTTTTCAAAATCATAATGGAAATAAATTAATTTAATATTTTCATTCTCACAAGGTTCTTATGTCAAATTTTGGATGATTTGAATAATCCGCCATTTATGCTTTAACGTACATAGACTAAAGTTAGCTACATATAAGGGTTGACATATGACCACAATTCTGATGTTATGCAGTACTTATAGGTTATGCTTGTCATATTGCTGTTATAGTGACTTAGGTGTTGTTGTTCTTGAATAATTATCCACATTTAGACATAGTGCACAGGATTGGTAGGTTTCTGAATTTGTATTTATCTTTTATGCTTTTATGCATTATACTTTGCTCGAAATGTTTTTGGAACTTTAGTTCTTTACGCCAGGTTATGTTTGAGCGACCAGGGGTCGCGACGCAAAAGATCTGACCGTTACGCGTTACGTTACGCTACGTTATGTTACATTGCTTCGTTATGTGCCTTGCTTTTGCGTGCTTGTGCCTCCTTAGTCTCTCTCTCGTTTACGAAGCAGCGATTCATAATAATAAATATGCTCCTGCCCGGATTCGAACCCGGGCCGCCCGCGTGCAATGCGAGCATTCTAACTGCAACCATGCCACAACGGGGCTGATATACCCTCTTCAAAAGGAAAGTTTGGAAAGGATATACTATTGTATTGGGTTGATCACCTTATTTCCACATCCATCAGCTGCTTATCGATTGTCAAATCTATGCCTTTCAACTTCTTCTGGACCACCAAATTGTCCTGGTGCTCTTTTTTGCACTATGCCTTCTGGACCACCAGGTGCTCCTTCTTGGCGTTAAACTACTTAGTTGCAATCATGGATTCTGATTAGCAGCAGACTGAATGATATCCATGTTTTCCTCGTGGCCGCTATTCGTATAGAATTCTGAGATTATTGCCGATGGCCGTTATTATTCGCCCTCCTGGTTCAGAGTATGTATCAAACAACCCTTACACCTACACCCTATCTATGTTTGCTTCAAATTTTCACTCATCGCTTTAAATATGTAAAATAACTGGCCTAATTCCATACTTGTGCAACGAAAAGACCATTAGCTCCAAAGCTTGAGAGTCATCTCTCAACCCTTCATAAAATGTTACAAGGGTGGTCATGTTATTCCAACTAGATGGTATTACGAACACATGGCGCAAGATGAAGTGCATTATATGTTCCATTATTAGGGCCGTGTTTTGTTACGAAACGTGTAGACCCGTAACTGACCCTTTATTTTGGGTGTAACAAGAAGTAGTGATAATAAAATTTGATTTAAAATCTTAACATGTTTAGTATGAGAAATTTCTGTGGATATTTAACGATAAAAGTGCTTCAGATTTCATTATTGAGTAGAATTCAATGAGACCTCTGGCGGAAAAAATTGTAACTGGCGCAACGAGTAAAATAATTCGTTTTGCATTGCTTTTCTATTACATGCAAGTCAACGTAATTACCGCAAATTCATAGTTTATTTATTTAATTTTGTGTCAGTGACAAGTTTAAAACTAAGTTTTTTATTTAACTCAACTGTCATCATTTCTGAGATAAAATTCTTATATAATCAAAGATATTATGGAAGAGGTTATGTTATTCTATTTTTTGTTTTCATTGCAGATCAAAGAGAAAATAAGTCGGTATTAAAGATTTAAAATATTACTCAATACAAACCTACCTTCCCTGCAACTTTTGTAGATATAATTATATCAAAAATAAAATAAAAACACGAAATCAGACCTAAAACTAAACAGTTCATTGAACGCTTGTTGTACTTTTCACTCAATACAAACCTACCTTCTCTGCAACTTTGTAGATATAATTATATCAAAAATGAAATAAAAACACGAAATCAGGTATGAAATTAAACAGTTAATTGAACGTTTGTTGTACTTTTCACAAATATCAACCATACCTATTACTCCAAAAATAAAAATATTAGGAGTCAAAATTCAGTATAACAACACAAAATACTAAAGCACAATCAAAGAAAAAGCAAAAATTTTACAAAACACACACTGAAAATAACTAAAACAGCAAAATAAAACCACTTAAAGGGCTTATACGGCAGCTGATTTGCTTTACTCGTTGCTAAGATGACATTGACATTTCAGAGCGCTATCTATCGAATTCTACTTTTCCCAATTGCTGATTATTATAATGCTGTTATGGAGAACATCTTAGTTTAATCGAGCTCAGTACTCTCAACCTTAGTTGCCAATGATCTTATTGTTATCTCTTCATAACATTTAGCTGTCTTTCGCGTATTAGTACCTTTTGGTACACAGAAACTACTGATTTTGTAGGAGATTTAAATATAGAGGGTGCTACTACCTTTTTCTAAACGTTAAAGCAATCTGAGTGGAAATCAATGTGTTGGAAACTGAATATAAAGTGATAAAAGTGCACTTGTGTAGTGGATATGGAATATTACACAGAAAATATTCCACAAAATGACTCCAGTCCCCGGAAGGAGGTTTCGGTACATTCATCATATTACCGCGTGTTCTGAACGAACTCAATTGATGAAAATAGGCCCGTTGCTATGCAACCACCTGACGTGCTAAAAGCAAGCGCCCGAGTGTGTTCTCCCCAGCCACTTCGATTATTGACAATTATTGATTGTTGGCCTTGTTACCTCACCCATTACCAGCGCCTCGTAGTGTCAGATAGGTTTGCCAAGCTATAGTCAATCCGAGATACAATAAAGACATTTGTGACAATTCAGAAACATTGCGGTTTGTATAGAAATTCAACCGTCAAATCTATCTACAAAAAAATTACTGTCAGTCATCTCAAACACTTTTTTAAATTTATTATTTCGGTCATTTTCAGACGACCTAGTTATGAAATTAATAATCGGCCTTGGAATCTTGTATTATTCACGAACATTGCCTTTAACAGAACGTTCACCCCGTTTTGCACGAGCCCGGATTTTTACCGGAACAGTTTTACCATTGGGAATCCTTATTATGTGGTATAAACTCTTTTATTTTTATATAGATTGTAACAGGAGGTCGTTCTTTCATGAATACTCAATAAGACTAAACAAGCTCTTTTTTATTAATTCCAATCATTGAATAGGGGCGACGACCCAGCACTTTAGTGGAACGCGTTTGATGCGATAATTACAGTCAAGCAAGGTCGGACATGGCTAGTACTTGGATGAGTGACGACCATGCCAGGGAAAACCATCGTATAGGGCCCGTACGCATTCAGGCAAAACGTACCACATATTAACCATTGCTCTAAAATCTGCCGTGCTGATTGGTCCGCGACTAAACGCGGTACGTTTTGTCTAGATAGGGTCGAAAGCAGGTACGGATTGCCCTCATAGCACCTAACCCAATATTGAAATAAATATGTAAATATCAGGAATATAAAACTAAAAAAAAAACAAGAAAACCTATGCCCAAACCCGGTTGATCAAAGTGTAACTATGTATAAAAATATCAGAAAATAAGAAATAAAAAACTAAAAAAAACCAAGAAAACCCAGGCCCAAACCGGCGCGCATTCATATGGAATACAAATCATTAGATACCTTTTCAAGAAGGGGAAGGGAATAAATATGTATAGAAATATCAGTAGATAAGAAATAAAAAACTTAAAAAAAAAACAAAAAAACCAAGCACCTAACCCGGTTTCGAACCTACGACCTCTGAGTTACAAGCCCAATACCCTACCAACTGCGCTAATCAGCTCACGCAATAACAGGCATGAAATGCGTAAATAGATTCTAATACGAGGGCAATCCGTACCTGCTTTCGACCCTATCTAGACAAAACGTACCGCGTTTAGTCGCGGACCAATCAGCACGGCAGATTTTAGAGCAATGATTAATATGTGGTACGTTTTGCTTAAATGCGGCCCGTCCAGCCTGCAGCGGACTAGCATATCACAGCTCGCAGGCATTATACCAATATGAGCACGAGGTATAATGTAGATATGCCGTCTTTCGGAGGAGACGTAAAACCGAGGTCCCGAGTCCATGGATGTTGGGCTCGTTAAAGAACGCTACCACTGGTTGGAACACTAGTGGGTTCGCCAAAATTTCCGGTTAGGGGTAGAATGCTCCCGGCGTCGGTGATTAGCCTCAGTCGCAGAAATAGACCGACGTTAAATAACAGAATAAAAAAAAATCATTGGATACTTATATTCAGCAAGTCAAAATTGAAGGTTTTAACTTTTCACTGTGATTATTATTAACATGTTTTATAACTAATCTTGTACTAAAGTTTATTAAAAAATGCGGCAGAGTGGACCTTGAAAAACAGAATAAATCATCCAAGTAATATATCAGGGAAAGTTGTGGAGTAAAGTTATTCAGGTACTGAGACATAAAAATGCCAATCCAAACGTTCACTCCAATAGAATACTAGAATCCACTGGAGTCTGGAATTTGCAGTTGAATGCGCGAAGAAGCTGCACATAACAATATCTGAACATCAATATCGGTCAAGGCCTAAGGCTGCAACTTCTAGACTCTAGTGGGCTCTTGCCATTTCATAGAATTGTAATCAACATTCAAGATCAGCGTTCTTTAGTCCCTGACCCAGATGAACTATTTATAATTTTAGAACTTTAGTTCTTTACGCCAGGTTATGTTTGAGCGACCAGGGGTCGCGACGCAAAAGATCTGACCGTTACGCGTTGCGTTACGCTACGTTATGTTACATTGCTTCGTTATGTGCCTTGCTTTTGCGTGCTTGTGCCTCCTTAGTCTCTCTCTCGTTTACGAAGCAGCGATTCATAATAATAAATATGCTCCTACCCGGATTCGAACCCGGGCCACCCGCGTGCAATGCTAGCATTCTAACCACTGAACCACCGATGCTATATTAAAATTCTATGCAAAGCTGGTATTCGCAGTGCTAGTGATCTACTTGAATTTGTTCGGATAAATTTTTACTATTATTTCCATAATTTTTTTTGCGCGATTAAGGGGTCTAGCTACTTTTCGAAATACAGGGTGTTGAAATTTTGAAAACTTGAATGTTTTAATTCGATAACTTTAAAATGGATGGATAAATTGATTTGACATTTGGCACGTAGTTTTTAAATGTAAAAGGGCATATTTTAAAAGAAATTGTAGTTTGTGCAACTAATGTGGATATGATGGCCATATCGCACGAGGACGAAGATGGAGCACGACGCCGTAGGCGGAGTGCTCAATCGTTCAAGAGCGATATGGACAATCCACACGAGTCGAGCAGCTTATTTTTACTACGACCCACTTAGGAAAAAATCTAGAAAATAAAAATTTCTATAAACTGTAATATAACTTCAAATTAAAAATTTAACAATTCAATTTTATGTTTCCACTAATTTTGTGGTAAACGAATGTCCAATTTGTATAATGCTACGGTTTCCTTTTTTAAATATACGATGCTATAAGTAGATGTTGCCAGTCGGACTCCCTCATGGAGGGTACCGTACCATTATCTATAATAATGAATATTCTGCTAAATATTTCAAACGTCTACCTGTTGTCGTTATTAATATCAAGCAGAATGATTATTTAAAAATAAAATTAACAATAAAAAAAAATTCCTCGCGGGGAATCGAACCCGGGTCTACCGCGTGAGAGTCTGGTGTGCTTACTACTCAACCACCAAAGAATATGCAAATTGTTTATCTATAACGTCAGATGTATTACATAAATTTTGCTTAAAAGGAACTAAAGTTCCTACCGTGTGTCCCGCGACACGTTCTACCTTTGTTTTTTTTATTGAAATTTGTTATGAATTTTTTATATTCAAATACGAGTACATTACCAGACTTGGAAAAATAACATTGAAAGGTACACAGACGGCTGAAAAGCAATAGGAGGAACTGGGATAGGAGTGTACGGGCCAGAAACCAAACATTCTGAAAGTTTGCGCCATGTCTTTGCAAAGTCTTGCCGCAGCAGGTGTTGTGTTTATATCTTCACAGAATTTCCTTAAGCTATTTCTTTTAGCTTTCCTTATTTCCTTGTAGTCTTTCTCACCTCAGTGTATCTCTGCCAGTCTCCGGTGAATTTTGCTCTATTTAAAAGGTCCCAAGTTTGAGCTCTTAATTCTGAGAAATGTTTATTCCATCAGGTTGCAACTTTGCTGCTTCGTTGTTTTTGAAAAGAGCAGCTCGATTATTATGCAGCAATTATTGCCCAGTTCAGATCCTCAAGCTAATTTTCCAGGTCAAGATGTCGCTTGATATTTTTGACGAATCTCTAGCACCTTCTTCCAGTATTGCAGCCGATATTCCATTTTTATTATTTAATTTAGATAATGTCAAGGAAATTTCACAAAATACTCATTCAAAAGTGTAGCATCAACCAAGAAATACAATTCCGAAAGTTTTTATGACCGAACACAATATTGAACTGCCGTAAAAACAATAAAATAAATACAGTTCTTTCGATTGACGACCAATTAAGCCAGAAAGAGAATTTACGAATTCAAAAAACGAAAATACTAACAAACACCCTAGTGGTCGAATTTATGTTTCGGAAACGCGTAAAAATAAAATAAAACGCAATTAGGGCCATTTAAACAGGAAACTTCCAGACATTAAAGTTCGTCGAGTCGGTGTTAAATTAAAAGAGAGTTTGGTGGCTTTTTTCTCTTCTCATTCTGTCTCCCTACCAAATTTAAATATTGCAAATTATTTATTCTGAGAGGAATTTAAAAAAAAGCAGCATTAAACTTGAACGTTGTGAACGTAACGGTCATTGACTGATTGGGTAATTAATTTTTGAGTTTTTAAAACAAACCAGTGACTATTTTTGTAGCATTTTAGGGTTAAAAATCATATTTTCAAATGTCTATACATTACTCTTATGTTACATCTCGTTTTATTGCGAATGTCAAACTCGTGTTTCAGATGTGGTTTTAGTGACGAGTAGAAGAAATGTATTTGAATTACAAGGTTGGAATGTCTAAATCTTGTATTCGAGAGCATAAAACAAGCCTCAATTATTACAAATCGTCGAATTTAGTTTGGGAAAACAAAATCGTAACAATAAATTGTACTAAGGGTATCATTGGAGTGAAACGGTAGATATTTACATCGGAGGTTCATTTGTTTGCAAAACAAACCGTTGACAAAATTGCCATCGGGCTTGCGGAATACAGTATTGACTTAATATTCCAAATTTCCTTTTTGTTATTGAATACGTACCCGTGTTCTGATACAAACTGAGTTTTATTAAATTTATATTTCAAATATGATACAAAATTTCACTGCAATATTATTTTATTATTTACCGAATCATCTTGTATACAGTTTGATGAGTATTGGTTATTAATTTGTTTCCAAAATATTTTAAAAATTGTCATTTCATCGAAAATATTGTACATAGCTTCAAAGGAAATAGAATAAAAGTGAAAAATAATTAAAATAATCAAATAAAATACACAGTTTTCTCTCCTTTGTCATTATCTGTGTCCCTATAAGGGTAGTTCTACAAAAATAGGAATTATTTGACGGTGCTTCTGTCCATATACTTCTTAAGTAATTTTATAAGTTGTAACTAGCCTATAATATGACTTAGGATGCTTTAGTAACGGTACAGTGGCCAGTCAAAAAATTATTTACTTATGATTTTATGGACATTTTTCATAAACATCTGGAAAGGATGAAATAAGATCGGAAACACTAAAAGAAATTTCCAATGAAATTGTAGCGCCATTGACTTTTTTAATAAATAAATGTTCAAGTGCTGGTACTTTTCCCATATCACTAAAAATAGGCTTAATCAAACCTATATGTGAAAATGGAGATTAGAAATTAACTACAAATTATAGACCTATAACATTAACATCAAATATTGGCAAAATTCTGGAAAAAATATTTAAAAACCGCTTAGTAAATTTTTTAGAAAAATATAATATACTTTCTACTAACGAGTATGGCCTTCGAAAGGGAAAAGCCACGGAGGATGCTATTGTGTATCTGGTGAAAAACGTCTACAATGCATTGGATGAACGAAAACCTTCATTATGTGTCTTTGTTGACCTATCTAAAGCCTTTGACACAGTAGATCATGAACTATTGCTTAAAAAGTTACATTTTTATGGAATAAGAGGTGTTGCATATGATTTTGTCAGGAGTTTTTCAAGTAACAGAATACAATATGTTCAGGTTGCTGATGTCATAAGTGAAGCTAAAACTGTTACTTTTGGTGTACCCCAAGGTACTGTACTAGGACCAGTTCTATTTACAGTGTACATTAACAGCTTACTACATCTAAATTCTAAAGGCAGAATCATAAGTTTTGCTGATGACGCCGCCATATTTTATACCGAGAAAACGTGGAGAGCACTCAAGAACACAGGTGAAAAAGATTTCCAAACTGTGACAAAATGGCTTGAATATAACAAACTTACACTAAATGTCGATAAAACAAAGTATATGTCATTTGCATCCTATACCACAGGCCTTCCAAATTTTGGTTCTCTCGAAATTCATAAGAATATGAAAATACCTGAAGCAGAAAGCATTAAGTACTTAGGTGTTATAATAGATCGTCATCTAAAATGGGATCTGCATATTAAAAGTATAGTTCTAAAATTACGGGGTCTCCTGTCTAAATTTAGATACTTGAGAGAATTCTTAGATATTCATAACTATTTATTACTCATTAGCACAATCCCAAATCAACTACGGAATTCTTGCATGGGGAGGAGTCAATAACTGACACCTACAAAAATTAAATGTTATTCAAAAATGGATAATGAGAATAATTTTTCGAAAAAATATCACTTTTCCTAGTCAGGATATTCATAATCTAAGTGGTTTCATGGATGCTAGACAAATTTATTGTATGAAAATGTTGTTGTACTTTCAGAAAAATAAAAATCAACTGATTTGTCCAGAACACCTTCATGAAACTCGTTATGAGAAAAATGTATATATCCTACCTAGACGAGATAAAACTATAGGGCAGCGTTGTTTTGACTACTTGGGCCCTAAACTTTATAATCAAGTTCCTATAGAGTTTGAAAACTCAAGAAATTTTAAACATTTTAAATCAAAAATTAAAAATTGGATATTAACCCTAAATGGAGATAAGTTAAATAAAATGATCAATAACCAGTAATATTCACTTACCACACATAATGTACTTAAAACCTGATAATGTCCTAAAAAAACCCGATGATGTCCTAAAAATACGATGATGTCCTAAAAACCCGATGATGTCCTAACACCAAAATATGCTCTCAATTACTTAAATGTGTCATTAGTATATTAAAGTATAAGTGGATATTAAGGTCTTTAAAACACGCGTGATTTTTGGAGTACGACGGCGAAGCCGGAGTGCTCGAAATAGAGCAAGTGTTTTAAAGACCAGTTATCCACGAATACTTTACGATATTTTTATTATTGGTGCACTTTGAAATTATAAATACCGGTCTATAACTACTACAACAACAAGAAATGGAAATCATAGATGGAAACGTCAACTAAATGTCAAATGGTTGAATTCGTGACTTATATGATGTACACCTTGCGTTGTCATGGAAATGAGGAAAACATAAACTAATTTGTATTTTGATGGAAGTTCAACCTTATTGAGTTCTGTGAATGTCAATAGTATTAATTTAAATACCATTTCCTAAGATTTGAAAAATGGAAATATTAATATTTCAAACAATACCAACGGCACTTTTCATTTTAATTTATAAATTTGACATTGTTAAATATCGTTCGAATAAAAGTTTTGACGTTACAAACTACTCCTGTCAGATCAATAATAAAAAAATTGACATTTAGACATGATTTAGACTTCGTTTCTCGAGTTGTTGATGTTGCCACGGTAACTTTAAAACACGCGCGTGCTAAAAAGTTCGATTTAAACACGCTGAGGCGTGCTTTAAATAGGTAAAATGGTTCACCAATAAAAAAAAATTAATGTAGCCATTTATGAGCTTATCACGTACAAGTTGTAAGAAGCGTCCTGCTACTCACAGCTTCAGTGATTTTTAATTGTTTGTTTACATTTACTGAACTCTGTACTATTTTATATTTTTTATATTTAGTAAATAAACATTATTATTATTATTGGGCACCGATTTTAAACACAAATAAAATTGGATGTGTTGAGTAAGTTTTTCGAACATCTACTCGCTATTATATTCCAGCTGAAACAGTAAAACTCTATGGTATTATTGTTCTAGTTTGCGTTAGCGAGACAACATAAACTTTAATATAAAAAGTAATTATGTTACTAAGCTAAGCTCGGCAAAAAAAAGTTTGAGAACAACTGTAATTTTGGTTATAAAATATTAAGATTTATAGTTTCAGCCGAGTTTAAACATCAGTTTTGAAGCTGAAATTATAGAACCCCAGGCATTTTGCTTAAATACAATATAAATTATAATTGCCGACTGAATGTGAGTATGAAATTACAGTCATCTGCAGTAGACAAAGCAGTTGGCTTGGATAGTTTTTATTTTAGATTCACTTGAATAACGGTCTTATTGAAATTAGTTTAGATTTAACAAAAAAAAAGGTAGAAGGTGTCGCGGGACACACGGTAGGAACTTTAGTTCCTTTTAAGCAAAAATTATGTAATACATCTGACGTTATAGATAAACAATTTGCATATCTCTCGGTGGTCGTGTAGTGAGCAAACCAGACTCTCACGCGGTAGACCCGGGTTAAATTCCCCCTGAGGAAGCTTTTTTATTGTTAATTTTATTTTTAAATAATTCATGAGGGAGTCCGACTGGCAACATCTACTAATAACAGCATCGTATATTTGAAAAATGAAACCGTAGCATTATACAAATTGGACATTCAAGAACTGTACGTTTACCACAAAATTAGTGGAAACATAAAATTGAATTGTAAAATGTTTAATTTGAAGTTATATTACAGTTTATAGAAATTTTTATTTTCTAGATTTTTTAAGTGGGTCGTAGAAAAAATATGCTGTTCGACTCGTGTGGATTGTCCATATCGCACTTGAACGATTGACCACTCCGCCTACGGCGTCGTGCTCAAACTTCGTCCTCGTGCGATATGGCCATCATATCCACACTAGTTGCACAAAATACAATTTCTTTCAAAATATGCCCTTTTACATTTAAAAACAACCTGCCAAATGTCAAATCAATTTATCCATCCATTTTAAAGTTATCGAATTAAAACATTCAAGTTTTCAAAATTTCAACACCCTGTATTTCGAAAAGTAAATGTGCTAGACCCCTTAATCGCGCAAAAAAATTATGGAAATAATAGTAAAAATTTATCCCAACAAATTCAAGTAGATCACCAGCACTGCGAATACCAGCTTTGCATAGAATTTCAATATAGCATCGGTGGTTCAGTGGTAGAATGCTCGCATTGCACGCGGGCGGCCCGGGTTCGAATCCGGGCAGGAGCATATTTATTATTATGAATCGCTGCTTCGTAAACGAGAGAGAGACTAAGGAGGCACAAGCACGCAAAAGCAAGGCACAGAACGAAGCAATGTAACATAACGCAGCGTAACGTAACGCGTAACGGTCAGATGTTTTGCGTCGCGACCCCTGGTTGCTCAAACATAACCTGGCGTAAAGAACTAAAGTTCCAAAACCGTGCAGCGAAGATGGAACATAATCTTCCTATGGGAATTTTTATTATTAATTAGTGTCATTTTAAATTTAAGTAGGTAAGCGAGCTTTTGTTTTATGAATAACAATAAATCTTCATCCAAATTGAATACAAAACTCAAACTAAACTAATTTGAGATAAATATTGAATTTAAGCCAAGAATATGCAGCTATTCATGCAACATAAATTAAGAAATTAATTTACCAACTGGACATGCGCTGTTTTTTCGATCATCTGTCAAAATTTCCAATAGTAATCGAGCAGTCAGATAGTTGAAGATAAGTATTTTAAAGTTAATCCAACTTCAAGAGCTCATCCATATCTCTAATGTGGTTTTATGAAATCCAAACCAATGGTTCAATAAAACTCAAAGTCCAAACCACAATAAATTTTATTATAGTCCCCAAAAAGGACACATATGATGCTACTAGTTTCGGTACATTATTACCATCATCAGGCTACAATAGAAAGAAATGGTACACTTAATAAACAAAGATCTTATGAAATTATTTAAACCAGAACTATAGATATAAATGCAATATAAAAGATGAACATATAATTGAGAGTACAAATTGAGAATATTACGATTGTTAAAATTACCTTTAAGAAATTGTTGGAATACAAAATTACAAAATACAAAAAGGACATGAAATTGTTTTCAAATAAAAGTTTGATAATAACAAGTTATATAATATGTAGTCAAAAATAAAATAAATGTAGTTACCTGTATGAAACATACAATTCAAAGGAAGTCGGGTTGTTGCGAAAAGTGAGAAATTATCAGTAGGTATGCTAATACGTACTTATATTAAAATAATTTTAAATTCTACTTAATGTGGTACGGAAAGGAAAGAAAATTGGAGGAACATTAGAAGTTATAGAAACGAAGTAATATAAATATTTTTTAAACTGATGGCATAATGCCAAAAGGACTACAATCAATATTTGAATTTACATTTAAATTGTCCAAATGGACATTTCAAAAGGGTATGGTAATAGAATAATGTGAAAAAAATTGAAAATTGGAGTTCGACAAAGTCGAACTTTAAGATTAAAAAGGCTGAACATGAACAGGCCTATTTCAGCCACTGAATTCCTTGCATATATGGTCATTGTAACCACGATCAATAAGAAAATGTAGGTGAACATGTTGAATAATAATTAAATTATCCATTAATCATTTTTTTTGAAACTTTTTAAAAATTTTTGCAGTAACTATTAACACTGTAGCACATGTACTGTATTAACCTCACCGGTGACCGGAAATACAAATGAATTCGTGACAATTGACAGATATCTCATGATATAGAACTATAAATATTGAAAACTAGTATATTTCTATGAAAGAGATTGGCAGACAACTTATGACCCATTCAAATTGTTAATGTTTCACTTACAAAAGAGAAGAAAAATGAATCAATATATTATAAATGATATTAACCTAGTAAAATACTAATATAAACAATATACAACATATAAGTCAAATATACCTGAAATATTTATAATAAACAAACTCTAAAAATCATTAGCAACAGCAGTAATTATGTTATTGGGTAAATGTAAGAAAATATAATTTTCTGTAAAAGAAATCTGATCATTAAGGCAAGTGACACCACTTCTTCAGATAAAATTAATTTATTAGTTGAAAGTCTTAATTCAAATTCCAATTTCTCAGTTTCTTGCATGAATCCACCTTCAAATTAGTTTAACATTAAAATTAATAAAAACTAAAATTTAGCTTGATCTTTCATTACTTATCATAAGTTGGCTATGGAAAGATGAAAAAACTAAAAATTATATATCTGATTGCACAATTAACCAATATAACAATAGAAGGTGAATGAATTCACATATTCCAGATACTAAATTGATACAACTGTTTGAATTGAAGGCCATTTTCTATCACACAGAAAATGCACACTCTTCGTATCATTTGTAACCTCTTTGACTTAATTAATGGTGATGCTTTTGAATTGCTGTGTGGTTTCTGGCACTTCGTTGATATTATTTTGACCTTTTTTTCCGGAATCACTATACCCTAACATACTTCAGCGGCTGTCCCTAACACACTCTCCGTCATCTTCTCCCTTCTATCACTTTTACCATGCCATACCGAGTCTTTCTCTTTTCTTAATCATGCTCTCCACTACGCCACTTATCACTATTTCTTCTTTCTCGCCCCTCAACACTATCTCCATCATGTTTTCCCAATACATCGCTTCCCCTAATTCATTCTCCAACTTCCTCAGAACTTCCTTGTTCTTCCAGCACATCTAAACACATGCCCCACATAAATTGAATGTCTAGAATGCTCCTCTAGATGCATTGAATAGATTTAATTTCAAGCTAAAGAATAAAAAAAACCTCTCCGAATTGTTAACCCCCAAAACGTGCATAAATTATTACTTTAACTGTAAATTTTTGCTAGTAAAATTGTCTGCGGAAAAATAAAAAGGAAATAGTAGATTCGATGTTTTTTTCTCCTTCCGATTATAAAGAGCAATTTTGAAAAAATCTATATACACTAGGGTGTTGTTTTTGGGAAAGACGAGTTTTGAGATTTATGGTTAAGCCCGACCTGCATTATCTTTTTGGAGATGCTTTTGATGGAGTTTCTAGGTAATGGTTACTACGTGTACCACATTTCAAAATAATATACAGGGTAACTCGGAAGTTATGAGGTTCGAAAAAAATAGGATTTTATAAAACACCCTGTATCTCGGTTATGAAGTGCAGAAAACACATTAAATATAGATTTTCGAAAGCACCAAAGTGATCCCCATCTACAGTTGAAGCTAGGCCCTTTCCCAATGAAGCACCCTGAATAATGCTAAAACTGAAATTTGGCTGAAATTTTGAAAATAAAGAAGTAATGTTTAATAGCAATCTAAGTTTCGAAACTCTTCTTCAATTTGTTATCAAATCTGATTATTCAAACTTTGATATTTCAATAACTTTTCCAGATAAACTCACCAATTCAAAATTAAAACAATTTTTCAAGATCTGCTTTATTCCAAGATTGAATTTTGAACGTTTTTTTACGATTGTCCCTCGAAGGGCTATTTTTCAAATATTTTCATATGAACCGTTTTCGGTGAGGAGATAACTTTCGTCGCCTACATATTTCATGAACGGTGTCATAACTCCACTCCCTCACGATCTTTGCAAACAAAGCAATGGAGGTATCTCATGGAATATCAAAATGTGCTACTTGTATTCAGACAGGTCCGGCTTTTTTTCTTGGTGAACCTGAAAAGTTTCGTGCCGATTTGAACGAAAATTTAATTTTCTTATTGGAATTTTGATGAATAGTCAAATTTAAAATTTGATTAACGATCCTCACATTTGAACCTGCGTAGAATGTTTCTCTTACATTTTCGTGATTTATCCGAATCTCACACGAAAAAAAATCCTTCTAGCTTTTCCTGGCTACATGAGAATTATATATATGAGTTTTCAGGAGTTAAAGCATAGCCACATTATTTGAAATCTGCTTAACAAACATCTCTTCATTTCCGACCGCATCTGTCAGCAAAAAAGGCCAATATCGTTTTCAGTTATTTTCGAGAATTTTCAATTGTCATTGAAATGACAGAATATACTCTTTCCTCTGTCAATATGGGACGGATAGTCACACAAAACAGTCTAACCTATAGAAGTGAAAGTCTAATGGCCGTTAGCACCAATAAAAGCATAAGCTAAGAATAACTAAGGCGAGCTTAAAATTTAAGGGTCGCTTAGTGAAAGTTCAGTTGCACCAATGTTTTTCCTCGGCTTCTTAGCTAATTGTTTAATACATTTGTCGACATCGCTTTTTAAGTTGAGTTTTATTGATTTCTCTATGGTTTCTGGTGACTTTTCGTTTTTATGGTTTGAAATAAATGTATTAAAAACTGTTAAACGTCAATTTTTGAATTTTTGAAAATCAAAAGATTTTATTGTTGTTTTCTTAATAAGAAAATTACTGATAATGGACACAGTTAAAAATAAGAAATCCATTTTCAAGAATGTCCAATATTTCCAAATCATCCTCCATAAACATTCTTCTTCAAAAATAAAGAAACACACCTGAAATAGGAAAACGCAAAACGAATACCCGAATACAGAAAAATAATTGACATATATCAATCAAAACACAAAAATGTTAGGTTAGAAATCTCCACTTTGAGGATAAGTGGAGTTTAAGCGAGCGATTTTCTAAGCTTAGCTAAGTGGAGCTTTAAATGACAAGTTGTTCATGGTGCAAAGTAAAACTTTCCTAAAGCGCCACTTAACTTTAAGTCTACTTAAATATTAATTGGTGCAAACGGCCATAATAGGATTACCTAGAATGAAAAAATGCGGTGTCAAACCCAACCACCTGAAGCGCGTGAGTGAGTTGTCGAAATAGGCAAGGCAGCTGAGGCCGAAAGACAGACTAAGGGAAGAAGAATTTCAGCGATCGCAGTGGATGGGTTCAGAACTATTTCATAGCGCTTTTTTGAATGGAAGTTTGTGCCCGATTTTACTAACCATTTCCCAAAGTCAGGTAATACCTAAAAAGAATTTAGGAATTCCTAAATGCAATTTACATTTTACCACGCGCTAAGTAATACCTAAGAGTGATAATATTATATATTTCCCATCACTTTTTGATCAATCCTGAAAGGATTGTAGGAACAGTTTTGCGAGTGAGGCCCCTTTTTGTCCCAATAACAATATATTGTGGTACAAAATGTCTGCTGCAAACTTTGTACACCGAAAGAAAAATCTCAGTAATAATTATCGAATGTTTGTTAATGTCAAATTTGTTCATAATTACGTATTGATATTTATAAATGAAAAAGCTTATTTATTATAATAATTACCGATGATTTGTTTCATTAATAAATAATGGAGGATTTGTTTCTGCTATGATTGTTAATTTTGAATAAAATGTTTTAATAATAAACAAATCATCTAATACGCCAACTTCGCGATGATAATTACTAAGTTTAATAAGTAATTATAACTTGCTTTGATTATTATTAAAAATGTCTGTTAAAAAGTGTCTGTTAATAAATCTTTTTGTATCATTATAACATTCGATAAATTCATTTGTTTGTTATAAACCTACATTATACATATGAGCAAATATTGTTTAATAGTTAATCTTGTTTTTTATAAATCAACAAACTGTCATGCGCGTTACCTTAGTCTGCACATGTGATGGAGCTTCCCTTATCCCTTTTAGATTTGCTGTGTATCGTCGTAAATAATAATCTTTTCCTCCGTTTCAGTAGTGTGGAGATTTGTATGTTTAATTATATTATTTGGATATTAGCAATAGTGTGGCAGCGTAGGGGTGGGTAAATAGTTTAGTGTTTAATGAGTATGTGCTTGAACTGGTGATTCTATTTGTATTTCATATTGTACCACAGAGTACATGTGATTGTACCAAAATAATGGCGGACGGCGGTGTATGTGTCGACTTGAACCAATGCTGATATTTGCAAATTTCGAACGTAAGTACATAGACAGTGAAAATACCTATGGTATATGTCGTATTTAATTGTACCTAATTGTAAATACTATTCTTTAGAAGGGAGGAAATAATTCCGACTCCTCTTTTTCCATGAATGATCAATATTTCTTATACGATGGAGTGATATTTTCTAGAATTTCTTGAAACACAGTTTTTTTATATAATTATATTGTATTTTTTGTTAAAATTATAATGGAAAAAATTGAATAAATCGCTTGATTAAAAGTTTTGTTGTTTCATTTATCAGCATCTAGATATAAGTCATTTTGAAGAAAAGCACAACAATTTATCATTTATATATTTAAAAAAACTGTAATGGTGTAGAAAACAAATAATAGGTATAGCTATAAACACAAAAATGTCTTAACACTTATTTCATCAACTGCACTGAGTTGCCATCTCCAGTAAGATCCTCTAAAAGTAATCAATGTATATTAGCAGAAATCATCAAAAGCTTATATGGTTTCACTAACTGCTAATATCATGATAACTTTTCGGTCTACTGAAGATAGCAGTCTAGTTGCCGAAATAAGTATTTGGACATCAATCTATAAATATTGATAAGAAAATGTAAAAAATATTTGTTTATTATCAATAAAGGGGCTTTTGTCATGTTTTCATTGTGAATAAATATATGGGTATACTAATTGAATCTGGAATAACAGTGGCAGAATATGTAATAACTATATACAATGTCTTAGTAATAATAAATAACATACGTTGTGGTGGAAAGACATATGTTCTTAGTGATTAATCATTTTTTCATAAATACAAAATATACATTTATTGTTAATAACTAATTATTATAAGAAAATATTCTCATGTAATAGTAAATAATTCTTTATTTATAGAGTGAAAATAAATAATTTGTTTTTTACTAACAAACGTTTAATAAGCCATATTTCAATAACGGATTTGGTGATAGTTAATTAGTCTTAGTGATTGTAACCTAACTGTTCTTTCAGTGTAGGATTTATAAATCCGTTCAGCGCTTAATTTCTTTAGTTTTGGATTGCGAATGAAGGCAACCCATTCATTCAACAACAAAGGGTCATGTTTGGGAAACCTATGTCGTTTTGATGTAATGTCTGTACACCCAGGAACGCAACACTTCACACCAACCATTATAAAGTTACTATAATATTATGAATTATCACATTTGATAACACCGACAGTACCTAATTGAAAGACAAATAACAGCAGCAAATGGCGAAAGGAAACAATCTATAAAAGATGATGGTGACAACAACTATATGACAGCTATGATGAATTTTAAAATCTTTTCTTCTTTTCGTGCTAAAGGCCTTAGCTGCCAGGCCTGTTTCGACAACTCAATTGCAACTAGCGCTTCGGGTGGATGGGTTTGAAAAATCATTTTTGTATTCAAGGTCATCTTATAAACTTTCACTTCTATAGGTTAGACTGTTTTGTGGATAGTCATACAGCCATTCAAGCTGTGAGTTGTGTAATCAGTTCCAAAATAAAATGGGAATGCCCAGGCTACTTGAATGAACTAGGCGATATTAACATCGTCAGCAATTGTGAGAAAGGATTTTGAAATATAATCGATGCAGTACTGTGTCGCCTTATAAAGAGCGATTTTGTACAGTAATCATCAGGTAGGGGTTTTATATCAGAGCTCTAAGTTCTAACTCACTTTGTCCTGCTCGAGACTATTCAAAATTATGAGAAGCATATATATTTTGCATATTTTGTTTTTTATATTTTTTCTTGATCACATTTTTTCTACAATGAAAGAGATTTTTACTTCGATAATCCTAACTACAATTCATTTATTTTCCCGCTAATAGACGATGCTAATCATTCTTAAGTCAACACACTAACTTCCCCCTAATTGAAATGTAACTGAAGACTAATCATAGTTTCATCACATACGATTTGCATTGTGAAGTACCGACTAATGTTGTTATGTAAAATTTGTAATTACAAGAAATCAACTGCAATCATCTACTGGCAGTTATAAGCGGTACACGCAAGGGCATATTTAAATATTGATTATGTAAATCTTAACATGCCAGAACAGTATAAAGTGCCCGGTTACAGATTTGTTTGACGTTAATGGTAGATTTTATATTTTCCTTTTATCGATTGAGTATAGTTGCCCTATTTTAGGTTAGTTTATTGTATTCTCACTTGAAAATTTTGTTTCAAAAATTTATAATGTACCTAATGCTAAGACTAATCTGAAGAGAGGTGCTGAAACACACTTCTGGGAACCGGAAAGGAAGGAAAGATTTGATCATTGGAAATATCTAAAGTCGGTTCGTTCTCAATAAGAAAAACCGCACGAAACTAAAATCACGTGAATATTGGATGACCTAGGCAAGTGGATAAGGTTGAACTGATCCGCTACTGGTTACATTTCAATGCTAGTCGTCCAATAAGCAGCCGACTTAGAATAGATCACGCGTGGTCTTTGTTTACATGCGGTTTTTCTTGGGACTGTCCAGACTAGAGTAGGCCTAGCTAATCAAAGATAAGAAACCACAACCAGGGCCCGTATTGTCGAATCTCGATCGGAGAATGACGCCAGTGACATATCTAGATTGTCGCACGTAACGTGCAATTCACTCGACAAAATCTCACAAGGGTTAGGTTAATATTCAACAAGAAGTCTCACTTATAGTTTATCATACCTAAGTATACTTATATCCTGATAAAGGGAGTATAGAAAATTCCAGAATGACGTCCTAGACAGGTCGGCCATTCTGCTCCTTATGCCATATTATTTTTCTTCTTCCTTTTATAGGATATATCGCGAAAGATAATTTACCCAATAATGTCATGATCCATTTAGTTTCCAATGTTAACGGATTAATAACGGATGACAATTAGACTTTGAGCAGTGAAAAGTTCTTGAAATAATCTAAATTGCCATCGTTTTGTAGTGTTGTTAGGTGTGGAGTGTGGGGAGCGAGAGATAAGATAAGATAATGGACCGAATCAGAAATTTTGAGAATTCAGCTATAGTAGTTCAACAAAAACTTGTGCAACATAATTTTGTATACCCAGGAGATTGTCTTTAAAATATTTGCTGCTTGAAATCACCTATCAAGATAAAATTATTTAAATAAAAATGCTATCAGTTGAAATTCGCGTTCATCCAAAAATGACTGATGACATAACGAGTACCTTCATAATATATCGAAAACTGACAGTGTACTTGTCAGTCAGACGACGGGTAAACGCTTCTCGTGGTGCGTTTGTGAATTATTTTCAATATTTGTCTCAAATTTGGCTAGAAGAGGAAAACATTGTACACCACAGTAGTGGAGATATTTATAAACCTCGCATCTCATTCCGCTCAGGGCAAAGCCACTCTCGAAATAATTTTGAAGCTCGGTCAATAATAACCGTCTTCACCACCTTGGTGTATAATATACTATCTATATAACTTTATCAACTATTTATAACAATTATTAATATCAAAGAAACCTAGGCTATGTTAATAGCGGAAAACTCAATCTAATTTTACTTCAGTACTTACCAAACAAGTGTTTGTTTTGTATAAGTTGATAAACTTTATACACACAATTTCTATAATCTTCATTATCTAAAACTATTGTCTCTATTTCAAAGTTCGAAGTTTGTAAGAGACTTAGATTCCTTACCGATCTTGGAAGCTGTATATTTCCCTAATACCACCTAAAGAATCAATTGTACAATAAACCTGACCTTAATCTTGCCACACCAATATGGTAATCGAACGGGAATCGAAATGAGACGTATGAAAGCCTCTCCCAATTCAGCAAAAGTTTGAAATGAGGGCATTACAACTTTCATAATGACACTCCACCCAATTCAATTTACAACCAATAACCTTGGATGAAACTGAAAATACAGGGTTATATCCGTATATCGCTTGAAGTAGAGTTTAAGGGTCATCTACCAAATTCGACCTTGCACAATTATGCTTTGTATATTTTTTTGTTTCCCTACGTCCTCACGTTTAAGTTCACATAACGAAAATTTTATTAGAAATATGAAAGCTCCGCAGCATGTAGGTAGTCAAGCGGTCCAAGCGGATTTTGGTTCACGTACTACTCTATAAGCTTCGTCAGTACTGAACTGGGAGACCGCCGAGACCGGCGAGCTTTGTATCAACAATGGAACGGCACGCGACTACCGAAGCAGAGAGACAATGTCAGTCATAGAAGGATAGAAAAGCGAGAGATGGATTTTTATCCGATATTTTAGTGGTAGCAACCGAATTTCAATAAGGAATTGTACGGTCATAAGTAATTTGAGGATTCTGAGATTTTTATATAGTATTCATAAACCTTCAAATTAGACTTCTTATCAATTAGTTTTTCCATTTAATCCATATTTAATTCTTTATTTTTTAGGTCTAAGTGGATGTCACCCCATACATATATACATACTTGTCTGTATAGTTCTTTCTTTCCAAAATGAAAAGCTTTAATAAGTTTAAAGCAAGTTGTTTTTCTTTTGCCTTTTCAAGTATTTCAAGCTATTGTTCCCACTTTATTCAATGGAGTGTGATTCAAAATTGAGGATCAATACTTGTTGTGTTATTTAGTTCGTATTGAACAACTATTGCAAGCAGACGACCACCTCGCTAATTTTGACAAAAACATTGATTTTGGCGAAGGTTCTTCGCTCGTCCACCAAAATATGTGTTGCCCGTATTTTTTACGATAATTTTAAATTTGATTTCCGTGCTGCTTTGTACTTTCTGCAGTCAAGTGATTAACTCTGATTATTGTTCGTTAATTGCTTATTTTTTGTTCCAGGTGAGTTACAAACAACAAAAATGATAGATTGGTAAGCTGCTTTTATAATTATTAATGTGTTCAATAATTTTTTCTCGCAAAAGCCTATAATTGAGGTTAATAAAAAAATTAAGTGGATCGAATAGTCAAATACAAACAGTGCATATGACGCGCGGCAACGCTCTGTCAGCTTCGGCCGTATTTCTGAGCGTTTTACCACAAATTGAAGTAGACATATGGAATCATATGGAAAACTTTTTCATTATTCAATTCAGGAAAAAGAGTTATTCTTCATAAAAAGTTCTGCATTATCTAAAACCTATAATACAGTCATCAAATATCGAATATTTCAGTCGTATAAGAGTTTTGTCAAAAATAATAGCTTTACTCAAGAGTAAAGTACCTTTAAATTTGACAATATCGGAAAATGTTACTAAAAAAAGTATGTCGAAGCATTAGTATGAGTAAAAATAAAATTTGTTTGTTTCTAAGATTAATATGATGTTAATTTTATAACTCAGTGCTTGAATCTATTTTATTATTTGCAAAATAAATAAATACGCACTTTTTCCGCGTTTGAAATGCAGTTATTAAAAAACATGGAAAACCTAAAAGTATATCACGTGTTTCGTAATCACAAGAGATAAGTGTTCATTCAAAATAGAAACATTAGTAAAAATTGAATAATCTGAAGTTCCAATCTAAATGGATGCAATTACATATTTAATCGTAGTTTTTTATTCTGATCCACTTTTTTCTTTTCAGTAACATTTTTCGATTTTATCAAATTTAAAGGTACTTTACTCTTGAGGGAAACTAATATTTTTTGACAAACCTCGTATACGACTAAAAAATTTGATATTTGATGACTGTATTCTAGGCTTTAGGATAATACAGAGCTTTTTATACATTTTCTTCCTAAAATGAATTATGAAAAAGTTTTCCATATTATTCCAACTTAGGGGGACATATTGTATATTCAGAATATTACAGTTGGTTCGGTGAATCTGTTCCCATGCGTCATCATGCAAGGATCCGCAGTCAATATCACAACCTCACACACACACAACATCAAAACGATTACTCAATAAGCTTTCTTTTGTTATTAAGAAAAAACTTGAAAAATGCGTTTTTTTTTTTCGTTTCAGTAGTTAGGTTAGATTTTAAGAAAATTTCTGACGAACTTTATACAAACTTTGTCATTCAGAATTTCATATTATTTTTATTTATTCAAATGTTTATAGAAATTTCGTGAGCAGCATTCGCTAGTCGAAAATGTATAGGGCTTATACTATATATACTGTCTTTTACTAGGTTTACAGTCCGTTAAATCTACTAAGATTTTTGTTGTAAGAATGTAGGTCTAATAACTCTGAATACCAACCGCGGATATTTCAAAAAAGATTTGACAAGAGCACACTATTTTTATACTCTATTGCTTGCTGTAAATGTTTATTCATTTATGTTGTCACTTTATTTTCAAATAAATGTCTTGTTTAAAATCAGTGAATCCGAGACGATGCGCCATTTTCAAAACCAGACAATATAAAGGAATATTTCACTAAAATGGATTGCCAGCTTTCCTCATTTCATTCTAATTCAGAAATGATGAATTATGGATGACAAGAAAATACGCTTCGATCTGTAAAGAAAGAATACAGTTGTAAAAAGATTGTTCGGTTTTGCCTGCAAGGGACTTCGGAATCTATAATTTCCTAACGATGCACAACTCTCAGATAAACTTTTCAAAGCTTTTCCGAAGAAGCACATCCAAAGTTTAAATGACCGTGCTAGTTGGCAGTTGTTGAAATACAAGAAACCTATTGTGCATTCTCTCTGCTGAAAAGTGGATGGCTGGGCGACGGAACCAAGAGCGCATTTTACTGATTCTCTCTTTTATTTTCATTTCAAGAAAAGTTTTCGCACCAAATTATAAAGTAATTAGAATTCTTTCGATAATTTTTCATCTTCGACTGATACCATGATTCAAATAAGCATTACTGCACAATAGAATGATGACAAGTGTGGTATCGTTGAATTTGTTTTCGAATGATATATCCAAAATTGTAATATTATACCGGTTGTCCCATTAAAAAAAATTATGTTGGGGTCACATGACTCGAAATGACAGGAAAAACGGAAGTCATTTTATAATAAATATAAGCATCAGTTTCGACTGTTTATATCTGCCAAATTTCGTACATGTCATATGAACAGTTTTCGAGAAATTGGACTGTCAAAACGTCGTGAGACACCCTGTATATCCCTAGACTTTTGGGTTGTTATATTTATGATTTCTTACTAGGAAATGAGTAATAGCTTGAAAAAAATCATTTCATTGTTTTTTTTAATAATTTTTTTTGTTCTATTTAACACAAACAAAAATTTGAAATACTTTAGTGTCTTTTCCAGTTTATTGTTTAATGTACTGAACATACCCCTAAATCCAAATACTACTTAAAACGATTCTTGTATAATAAATTGTAGTAAAGATCAACAGAAAATACCGAAGGGGCACGAAATAATGTGTCAGTTGTTAAATAATTTCATCAGATCGTCGGTAATCCTTCAAAGTCTCGGCAATGTTGAGCCCCTAATAATTTACCCATCTAATTCACCTGACAGCAAAGAAAACGTGCTCTCTTCATCATTCTTTGTACGATGCCCTTACATTCCATTCACTGTACACTCTGTCATGGTATATTTCTTCAAGATATTTGTTAACGTTACATTACATTTTAATTCAATTGGTTTTGGTCCCATTACTACCAGGATTGGCACTTGAGTTTCACTAGAAAAAGTAATATATGTTAATGAAAAATGCCATTAATATGAAATGTTGGAAAATAATATATATACAGCATGTCCGAGTTATAGAAATTGTGAAAAAATATTCATATGCAAATCATTCTAATTTCAAATATTTTGTTATTGGTGGGACCAAGTGGAAGATAATTTTAAGCATCGTTTTTAAAACGCAGTGACCTATTTTCTAATTTCATGGTTTTGATCGTACCAGTCTTACTAATAAAACTTTTAAATGATGCTACCGTAATGGCAGTTCTAAACTTTTAAACTACACTTCCACTCGCTGTATAAAAAGCGGAAAAATGTTTCATTTTTATGTAAATGAGATTACACTCTGCAATAGCGATGATGATAAGATAAATTTTATGAAAATTGACTTATCTATATTTGCTTTCTGCTACTCTGAACGTACTTAGATGGAAAAAATCTTGGTTGGTTTATTATTCTTGTCTATGTCAGTGCTTTTCCCAATACACTTTGTATCACTGCTATCCTTAATGATGATAATATCAGATTTTTCATGAATTCTTCGATACTACATCGATATCCCCACTTTTATTACTATTTAATTGAAAGATACTGTTCAAACAGTAAATTCAATCCCCACCTTTACTTGCTATTTATTGATATAAAACCCGTGACTAACATGTATATATAACAGCTCTACAGGCCATAAAAGCCTAAGGTTTTATTGGCTATTTTCCTTTTTTATGTTCTGCCAACTCTTCCCATCTGCGTAGGTCCTTCTCAACTGCTTCTATCCACTGTTTTTTGGTCTTTCCCTTTTTCTTTTACATCCAACTCATCTACAAAGTAGTTATCTTGTTGATCTGCTATTTGCAAGTCTCTCTATTTGCCTAATACGTTTCCACCTTACTACCACCGATATCGGAGGGCTTCCATATAATTCCATGAGCTTCCCATTATTTGTTCTCATGATCCAGATCTTCTACTTCTCTTCTCCCATATATTCTCCTGAGTATTTTTCTCTCCCATGTATCTAGTAATTTCTCTTCTTTTTCATTCATGATCCACAGCTTTGCTCTATGTAAGACTTCAGTCTTATGATCGTTTGATAGATTATTTTTTCTTGTTTTTCTTGATACCGTTTTTGATTTAAATGTCTCCAATAGTGCTCCTGTTTCCTTCCGTTATTCTTGTAGTCACATGTACACCGAGAAAAACAAGCCAAGTGAACTGGTTTAATAGAGAAACTCTCGCTAACCATAATCAAACTTGTAGAATTACCCCAAGATTTTTTGTTTTTCTGAAGACTTTTTCCTTAAATTTACATTTCATAAGCTAGCAGCTTAACTCGAGCAATTAAAATTTGTTTCTGAAATGATTTTAATTATGATAAGTATATTAATCACCTAACACTAGCTAAGTGTGTTAACCATAATTAAATGGTTTAATCAATTGTAACGGCTTTTTCGCATTTCGCACAAGATCGCCTCTAATCGTCACTACATCGTGGAGTCTTTAGCCCCGTTTGACGCGTTAGCGGCGCTAGTTAATTAGTTGCAGCGAGAGTGGACTTTGTGTGGTGATGTAAAAAGTGAAAATTTCAAATTACATAAATAACTTAAATAAATATCATCGTTAAGTGATAGAGATATCATGGAGTATGGATTACTTATGCTGGAATGGGAGTTGGATGAGTGTTCAAGCCGCTTTAGAGGTAAATAAACTTTGAAAATCTATTACTTATTTAGTTAGGATATCAATATCTTTTCAAAGGAAATGAAACATTTCATAGTTAAGTGATTTAAAATTATAAAACCGGTGATAAAAATATCTGAAGGCTTTAATTGGGTTTATTCTTCACACAATAATTCAGATTAGTAGGTATATATTTCAAAAATGCAGTGCTAACATTTCACTAACATTTCTCTGATAAATTCAGATATCTGCAAAAGGCAATGCAGTGAATTGCAGTTGAAAGTAGACCTATAAAGAATATAATTTTCTTTAGACCTATTGAAAAGCAGTTTTTTTGTTAGAGAGAATTGAGTATAAAATTAAATTTCAATTTGTATCTGAATTATCTGAAATACTGTATCATGGACGAATAGAATATTTCTTTGAATAAGTAGGTAAACATGTAGATTTGAAGATTATAATACCTCTTGTATTTTGGTTATAGGCGAGTGGGACACTCCCAAAAAGTCATTCGAGTCAAAACATAGGGAATCGAAATTATCTGCCAATACCGTTAGTTCCAGAGTAAAGATTACAAAGACCTCAGCCATAAGAAATCAGCTCAAGTTAAGTTCCAGATTTAAAGAAAATATAGGTTTTATGGAGTGCGTTACCTACACACAATTTATATTTTCGTTTTGTGCAATATAATATTATAGTCTTAAAAAATTGGATTTTTACTTCTTTCCAATACCCATAAAAAATATAGGTATGTTATTGCTAATTTTGTTCTTCCATTGTCTAAATTTTTTTACAATGTATGACCATTCGATCGGTATTTATCTTCAATCACCATCTACTATTCAGTTAATGAGGAAGATAAATACTGATTGAAACGTCATACATTGTAAAACAATCTAGAGAATGAAAGTTTTAAATTTACAATCACATAGTTATATTACTGTTGATAATCTATTTAATTATCATTCTTAACTTGTTCAACTGCAGTTATTAACAGGTTTAATCACGTTTGCCAACCAGCTTCATTGCTGCAATTAACGGGTTAAATTTTTATTATTAACTAGCTCAATTGATATAACTGTCCAGTTTAATTACTGCTGATAACATATTTAATTCTAATTACTTAATTAATTAATAGTAGTTATTAATTTGTTTGATACAGAGGACTAAATACCTGAGTGAGATTGAAAATGTATTTAATTGTGGTAAGTAAAATAGTTAATACTTCCAAATATCCTGTATTCTGAGGTAATTAATATTTGGTCACTAGCGGTTACTGTTTTTAATAGGTTATTAAAGTGATTTAATTACCTCAAGTTGACGGACCATAATAACGATGATTAAAGCCCTTTTTATTGTCATAATCAAACATTTGTTGTGTCCTAATACGTATTAAAGTTTTTACCTACTACAACTGAATTCTTAATAATGCTGAATAAACTTTTTCCTCAGTGTACATTCACTAAAATGACTTGGTTCTAAGATTTCTTTTGATACACTTTGTAGCACTGTTATCCTCAAAGTTAATAATACGTGAAAATTATTTTATTTACTTTAAACCCTTTCCAATTAAACTATCCATCACGTTTCATCGTTTTATCATGTTTATCGAGTCTACACAATGTGGCTTAATACAGTTCGTATATCCGGGAACATCAGAGCTCGATAAAATTAAAAATTATTCAAATATCGATAATGAAGAATGCCAAAACAACAATTGAGTCTTTTAAGCGGCATTTCTGACTCGGTACTGGAATTATCCAGTATAATATAATCAAAATGGACTCACACCCTAAGCATGAACATTTATTCCAATTATGCAAGTGAGAATTTCACCGGAGATCATTAATTCACTTCAACACACTTAGGCCATTATATAACTTGGAAAATTAGATAGACGATGGATAAATTGGCCAACGACCAATCATCGTTCGATTTCCCAGTCAAAAAATCGATTTAAGTCGGTAATTTACCAGAGGGTGAAAATTTTTTTTTAATATTTCGATTATAAAGTTGGCGAGCTTCTCGAATAAAATTGTTTGTAGTAGTTTTTAATAAAAAAATTACAAGTGCTATGAAAATTATAGATAATTATATTACACAAGTTCATCATCCTTTATTTATTCATTCGTATGGGTTGTGTTCAAGCACTTTAACTATGAATGTATGTATGTATTTATTTTGGGGTGACTTTCACTGAGACCTAAAAGATCTATTGTCTCCCCTCACTTCTACTTTCTAAGACTCTCCTCAGAAACTAGTAGCTTCTTTAGTCCTATATTCCGGAGGAATTTTAGGATATCTGCAGGCCTCAACTCAGGTAAATGTTTCTCTTCTATCCAGTAATCTCCCAGGAGCTGTGAACTAGGATTCCGAAGTGCTGTGCAGTTAGAGAGTGTGTGGATGGATGTTTCTTCTTCCATGCCACAAAATCTACATTCTTCTTCCTGCACTATTTTAAGCTTTTTCAGATGCCCATTCAGACGACAATGCCCCGCTAGAATCCCTGTTAAAACTGTAGTTGAACTAAAGCACTTGAACTAAATATTTGTACTATCTCCCGTATTTTCTACTTCCATTTTAGAAGCTTCCTGACTGTGCCAACGAAAAAACGTGTATTTCTTAGTTTTTTGTTAATCTAGTAACTGTCTTCAAATTAGTTCTAACCGGG
The DNA here is from genome assembly GCA_910591675.1 of Galerucella calmariensis. Classification (NCBI taxonomy): domain Eukaryota; kingdom Metazoa; phylum Arthropoda; class Insecta; order Coleoptera; family Chrysomelidae; genus Galerucella; species Galerucella calmariensis. The sequence goes on from CAJUYG010001216.1 coordinate 71,500, forward strand.
TCTAATAGGTTTTCCTTCCGTCCATCTTGTTCAGTAAATTCTTTGTATTAGGGTGACCTTCTGTCAACCTTTATTTGAATTGGTTTCCTGTATCTAGCCAGTTTCGGATTTCCCAATCATGCAACCCTTTGTGATTTGACAGAAAGGTTCCGGACCTCTATTAAGTTTCCTTTAGAGCCGCCTTCAGCTTACTGGTTTGCCAATTCATTACCTGCAATCCCCAACACCTGTACTAGAAACACATTGTCAGTGTCCTGCAAGCCTATCAAGATATTCTTCACAGCTTTTTAGCAGTCTGGTTTGATTGCAGATAGCTTTGAGCAGAGTTTGGCTATCGGATTTTGATTTTTTTCTCGGCATATCCTCTCCCAATACTATCATCAATAGCGGCATTTGTATCCACTCCAGTTCTCATGTAGAGTGTCAATCGCGGTGTCCATTGTGTCCGTTCTGACGTCTATATCCATCTCGTTAAAGTCAGGCCCATAAAATTGGTTCTCACAACCGAGGATAATGGGACCAGCAAATGTATGGGCCAATAACTTCACTGGATCAAAATCTACACCAAGGAGTGGTTATTTGTGAATCTGTCGTGGGTTGACCCACATACGGCAGTTTTGCTTGTGGTTATCAAAACAAAATGCTTTTCGTCACTGAAGATTATTTTCCGGTCAAAATTGGAGTCTCCTACCAAACACCACGCCCAATCAGCGAACAAATGTAATTATCTATGGTCTCAGTCATAGACTATGAGCCCATGGGGAAAAAAGTGTCGCGATTTGAAACAGCAGCAAACCCATTCAGAACGATAGTTTATCATGCCACCATCGTTTCCAGCGCTATGGCGTACATTTTCTCTTGTGCAGAAAAGCGCAGTGGAAAACTGAACATTTCATTTTTCACCCCCTGAAACCGTGATATGAAACTGTACGCCGTTTGTTACATTTGATAGTAGAATCATAGGAGATCGGTCCAGACTCTATGACGTTCAAAATAATCTTTCGGAAAATCTAGTAACATTTTTAAAAACTCTTATTTCAAACGGTACGTCATTGGTTTCTGTAGATTTTACAACATATAATCTTTGATCAAAAGTAGAAACCTAAAAGTAAAAAAAAAGTTTCAAAAAAGCACTGCAAAATTGTCAGCATGTAGTTTTCCTCCTTCACGCAAGAAGTTGGAGCAACAGTATCGTAGATCGATCTACATTTCACAAATTTGGTGCAATTCCAACGTAAAAACCCAACACAGTTAAGTCCCCTCAATTATGGGTGGAAAATTGAACAGATCAGATATGTTTTCCATTTGTTTGATGGCGAAGTATGCCCTGAAACGTTAATGGACCTAATTGAAGCTGATGAGCCATTGGATGATAAGAAATGTGGTGACCCATGTGATACCCAATCTGATATTCATGATCAGGGAAAAATATCCATATTGTCCATGATATATGTTGATGATAGTGATAAGATGAATATTTGTATATTTTTGCAGATGACGATGAAAATATAAATCGGGATGGTATAGATTTTAACATTACTTCGGATATGGAAAGCGATACCTCAGATGGAGAATAACTTTTTTCATTAAAATTACTTTAAATTACTTTTGTTGGAAATTAAAATGTAAAATTGAAATTTTACATCTATATTGCGAATAAAGAATAAAAATGACAGATTACATTATTAGGTACTATCAGAAATAAATATAGTTTAAATCATAAAATATAAATATAAAAGACTATAATAACTTTGTTCTTGTTTGTAATCGATTTTTAAATCAAGTCGGCTTGGCAGAACTTTCTTACGACCTATCGCACAAATATTTTTGCACGACAAATAATTTCTTTATAAATAAAAAATTGATTGTAACAAATGCCATTCATTTTTACATGAGATTTCCCGCGTTAAAATAATCATATGCTTAAACTAACAGTTGTAGGTAGTACCCACATACATTTTTAGAAAATTTTGTTTCCTGACTATCCACACTATTATTTTTGTACGACATTATTTTATATTATTTTATTCTAAAAAAAAAACAATTTCCCACGGCTTTTCAAACAACTTTTTTGTGCTGCACTTCTGTCAAATCTCTATTTATATGTAAATCTACAGAAACCAATGACGTACAGTTTGAAATCACGTTTTCAGGGGGTAGAAAATAAGAGTTTTTAAAAATTTTCCTGGATTATCAGAACGATTATTTTTGAACGCCATAGAGTCTGGACCGATCTCCTATGGTTCTACTATCAAATGTAACAAACGGCGTACAGTTTCATATCAAGGTTTTCCTAGATTTTCTGAACGATTATTTTTGAACGCCATTAAGTCTGGAGCGATCCCCTATGGTTCTACTATCAAATGTAACAAACGGCGTACAGTTTCATATCACGGTTTCAGGGGGTAAAAAACAAGAGTTTTTAAAAATTTTCCTAGATTTTCCGAACGATTATTTTTGAACGCCATAGAGTCTGAACCGATCTCCCATGATTCCACTATCAAATGTAACAAACGGCGTACAGTTTCATATCACGGTTTCAGGGGGTGAAAAATGAAATGTTCAGTTTTCCACTGCGCTTTTCTGCACAATAGAAAATGTACGCCATAGTGCTGGAACCGATGGTGGCATGATAAACTATCTTTCTGAATGGGTTTGCTGCCGTTTCAAATCGCGACTTTTTTTTCCCCATGGGCTCATAGTCTATCAGTTAAATGGATCTTGTATTGTCGGAGCTCCGATGCCCAATTTTTGTTGAATGAGGGGACCTGACTGTCTAGGGTTTTTCTGTAAATTTCCACGGATCACGACGATGTTTTAGGCCGATCTGGTGCTCCTTTCAGGAACTTTTGCACTAATAAACACTGATTTTGTTAATAATGTTTTATCAACCAAACGCGCTTATTCATCTTGTAACTTTCTTTGATGATTTAGCGTGAGTAACTGAATAATTAATAACAGATTAGGCAGACGCCACCAAAGAAAACATGGCTGCCAACTATATAAAAATAATATTTTCTTGGTCTGTCAGAAGTATGAAAAACATGCATGATAAATTACTGAAAATGTTCATGTTTGATAATAATACTTACAGATAACTTCAAATAAATAATTTCCTTCTTATTGCTTCCGTTACGTAATATTTATCCGCACGTGTCTACGAATTTCAATCTGTGCTACCACCAAACACTGTATATCGCTATACCGCTCTAGCTTTATATGGGATTGAGATGATGTTGATAATCAATGGTCGTCGAATCGGCATCGGACGGGCACGTAATCTTTTGAGGCTTCACGTCATTCGGAAAAAGCACGTACTTTGATTCCGAACCACTATACGGCAGCCATGATGCGCCATCTGGTCTCATTTAATTTCATATTATCGGTAAAGGCTACAAGAAACACAAACAGCTTGAACGGTATCATTTTGTTGATCATTTTATCCTTGTGTAGATGTTACAAACTTGATAAGATACAGTTCGTTCGGTGAATCTTTTCCCATGTATGAAATTATTCACATACTACTTTTTGTGGTAAGTCTCTTTCCTACTCACCTACCCCCGAAATGAAACCGTTTGTTCCATTACAACATAATATAACAAACAGAGATAGCCATATGATGAATGTCGGCGATAAGTTTAACGCGAATTTGTACGTTGACAGACAAAGACTTTGTTTACATTTTTATTCCACATTTTTACTCACTTTTTAGCCACTTGCATATAAATTTAATTGAGAAAAGAGTTGTTATAACGACTTACTTACTCCCGAGTGTTCGAATTATTGTGGTAAGTAAAGATTATTTATCTACTTATTATTTATTCACTCCGCAACGAAAACTAACCTTAAATTTACATGGTTATGGATAGAATTCCATCAAACTGAATTGTATGGAACATATTTTGCTTCCATCAATGTAGAAAATATTGACCTGATTTTCTGAAAGACCAGAACTATTTATGAATGATTTTTTTAAGAACAGGTATGCCTGGAAAAACGCACAGAAGCTTGTTCAAAATGTGTTGGAGTATTTTGAGTTAGAAAAAAGAAATGGAGGACATATTATTGGCAAGACAACAGCACTAAAAGTGTACGTAAACTAGATGATGATGGTAACCGTTTTATAATTATTCATGCTGGTTCTACCAAAGGATTTGTCTCTGAAGCAAGTTTATTATTCTGTTCTAAATCTAGAGTAGCTGATTACCATGGAGAAATCAACAATGAAATATTTATGAAATGGATAAGTACCTAAGTATTAATTCCCAACTTAGAAGAGCCATCTCTTATTGTTATGGATAATGCTCCATATCATAGTGTTCTTCTAGAAAAGCAACCTCCTACTAATTCGACAAAAAATGAGATTGTTACATGGTTGATAACAAACAATATTAAGTTTGATACAAAACTTACAAAACCTGAATTGCTACAAATTGCAAAAATGAATGGAAAAGGAAACGTGTATAAAATTGATGAGTTACTACGAGAACATGGTCATGAAGTGCTGGGACTACCGCCATATCATTGTGAATTTAACGCTATTGAATTAATTTGGGCAAATTGCAAGTCATAATACAATAAATATATTGGTAAAGATTGGTATTCAGATAGCTCTGTTATAAATATGTGAAAAGAGGCACTGCAACAATGTGATCAACAAATTTAGGAAAAATGTGTTGGGCATACTCATGAAATTATAGAAAAGTGGTATGCCCGAGAGCAAAATATAGTTGATATTAGCATTCAACCAATTACCATAGATATAAATACTGGTGATAGCTCCGATTCTATGAAGGAAATGAAATGAAATTTATTGTATATTATATTTATGAGTCTTAAATATACATATTCAAAATATTTGTTATTTATTTCCACAACCCAAAAGATTTCTATTTTTCATTGTTGAACCGTATGGGTGGGACGGCCCAATAGGTTGCCAGCCATAACACTAAAAATGCAATTCTGATTTGCAAAGTTTCTACTGAGGAAATTGTTATTAATTCTAACTCTTATGCAAGTAAATTTGCAGAATAACCCTATAAAACTCTGGAATACTAACAGTTTTTTCAAACTAAAGGCTTAGCATATCGCTAAATGGCTGTGAAATATTTACAAATATCTAGCTTCAATAATAAATAACGCACACCGTCATTTTAGCCACATCCTAATTGAAACATCAATCTACGACCTACGTGTAATTTAATGTATTGATGTATTGCGTTTGTATATGAATGATGACGCATGGGAAAAGATTCACCGAACCAACTATATTGGAAGAAACGTTCGGAAAAAATGCGTTGGAAGAATAGTATTTCTTGAAAATTCTGTGAACTTTCTTAATTGTAGTTTTCTTCTTCACTAAAAAAATGGAAAAGTAAATGCTACAGCTATTCTTTATCGTAATATTCTTCGTGGTGTGTGAATCGAAGTGACAAAAAGTCATCTTCACCAACTATTGTTCATAAAATCCTAATTCTTAAGCTAGGTGGTGTAGTTGGATTTATTTCTGCAGCTTAGCCGCTGAATTATATGCTGGCTTAGCCCAGTTTGGTGGAGCTCTACATTTTCATCGAGCAGTAGCACCATGAATTCCATGTATTCCAATTTTTGGTCATGGAAGATGGCGCCACGTCAAATCCAATACCAAAAACATATGATTGCAGAGCAATAATAGCCAATCATAAACCTTGCATACTCTTTCAGTTCTTGGTGTTTTATTGGCTCATTTGACAGTATTTGTATCAAAAAATTGTAATTGTTTGATAGTCAAATGCCCATGATATGTCTTGCCAAAAAATTTCATATCTTGATGTCTGAATTATACTTGCAAAGTATCTAATACCCGAAACCTTCCAGTCATGTGATTAATGAAATATCCTGTATACGATAGAAAGGAAACTAAAATCATCTGTGCGCTGCATTTGACAATTCCTGTTCGCTCTTCAGGATTCTCTATTTCTTCTGTTGAATTAAAATTGTTGAAACTAAAATTTCTCGAGCACTACTTTGTCTAAAATGGTATGATATGATCTCCCAATTCACACACAAAACACTGTCATAATTAAAAGTGATCTTTCCAGAAGGGCTCACTAACGTTATTCTCGAGTACGAAAATAAGAAAGTTTTCCAGACTAACTAAATTAAACTTGAATGATAAATGCTTCCGAGGAAATAACTTTTCAGACGCAAATAGTCACTTATTAAATGTGGCCACTGTTTTTAAAGTATATATTGCTAAACTTTTTCCTCTAACTTCTAAAAATGAGTCTACACACAAAAAAAATTATGCAGAAGATATTCAAAAAAATACTAGTTGCATTGTTTAAATCCAATTTAAAAATTCAGCCCTTTGGGAACCTTTCATTCCCTCCATTCATCCGATGGAGCCTCGTCGTAATCGCTTTTAACCAGCCTAAATTGCTGTTGGCTGGGTTCGAGCTCCCTTTCTGTTCACAGTTTAACCAGGTGGTTTTATCTTTAGCAGACTTCTTTCTCATTCCTTGTCTTCTATACTGTGTGTCTTCACAAGAATATTTTTGTTGCTTCAATCTCTAGAGTTCACATCTCTAGTGCTTCACATTCATTCACGGATGATGTTAGGCTGTTTCTAAAGTATGCAAGTGCTTCATTTAAAAGGACTGGAAAGTCTTGTCACTTGTTTTCGACCATACTTATTCTGCCCAGATGATAGTTTAGTCTGCATAAGGTCCCGATCTCCCTACAGTCGGCAAGGATTTGCCTTTAGCTTAGAAGTTACTTTTATGACCCCAAGCTTAGTATATCATTCCAGTAGATCTTTTCTTTGCAGTCCAACTGATCTGAAATAGGTTTCTTTGCCAGATTCAAAAGGATTTCCAGTCGTAAGAGTTCTGCTTTTAGCCAATAAATAACTGTATGCGTTAAATTGAAATGGTACAACTGATACTTTTTCTGGGTGTACAAAGCTTCCGCTATTTTTTATTCTTACGACGTAAAAATGAGTCAGACTTAGTTGAAAAATTATGTAATGTGTAAAGTGCTGCATTCTAAAAGTTTTTTAGATGTGGAAGAAAAATGGAGAATATATTGGAAAATGTATAAGAACTTTGAACTTGCAAAGATTACTGATTAATGGTTGGCCTGACAGCAACTGCATTCTAAATTTAATAGTGGATATAAAATAATGGAGAGTAATAATAACATTTTGTTTTCATCGTAACTTGGCTTCTTTGCAATCCAATTCTTTCAAGTTTATATGCAGTAATAATTGGTTTATATATACTCACAGGTATTTAATTTACACATTTAACGCCTACTTTCTGTAGTATTTCTTCAGTGATACTGTTAAAATCAATTATTACCTGACGTAATTTACAAACAATATTTGGTTTAGTCTGATACGTGAGAACGTGCGTATTTCATAAAGGAAACCTGTCACGACTTACAGCGTGGGTGTAAAATATAAATACCTATGTGTAATCATGGAATATTCCAAACCAAACGCTGTTATAATGTGGTCTTTTCAGCAAGTCTCTTCCAAACGTTTCCACTACAACTGCGGTAGCAGATCTTTGAAACAGCATAAAAATTCACAAAATTATATAAACTGGGGATTTCCGAATGAATAAGAACTCTAAAAATGTATTTAATTCATTATTATTTCATTCATTTCAAGTGGGTCGTAGAAAAAATATGCTGTTCGACTCGTGTCGATTGTCCATATCGCACTTGAACGCACTTGAACTCAAACTCCGTCCTCGTGCCATATGGCCATCATATCCACACTAGTTGCAAAAATTACTATTTCTATCAAAATATGCCCTTTTACATTTGAAAAAAACCTGTCAAATGTCAAATCAATTTATCCATCCATTTTTGAGGTTATCGAATTAAAACATTCAAGTATTCAAAATTTCAACACCCTGTATTTCGAAAAGTAAATAAACTAGACCTCTTAATCCTCATATCATTTTGTCCAATTTTACGAGAGGAATCTACATGCAAACGTTGTAATTACCCTTAACGTTCGAGATGCTTATACCATTTTTTGCTCGATCGTATTGAAATAAATTCCGAATAAAATAATTTAAATTTCTTCGAAATGAACGAAATGTCATTTATACTTCTCGATCAAACATAACCTGACCTTTAAGTTACAAAATTATGGAAATAATAGTAAAAATGTATCCGAACAAATTCAAGTAGATCATCAGCACTGCGAATACCAGCTTTGCATAGAATTTTAATATAGCATCGGGGGTTCAGTGTTAGAATGCTCGCCTTCCACGCGGGCGGCCCAGGTTCGATTCCCGGCCGAAGCATATGAATCGCTGCTTCGTAAACGAGAGAGAGACTCAGGAGAGAGAACACGCAACACGCAACACGCAACACGCAAGCAAGGTACATAACGAAGCAACGTAACATAACGTAACGTAACGTAACGGTCAGATCTTTTGCATCGCGACCCACGGTCGCTCAAACATAACCTGATGTAAAGAACTAAAGTTCCAAAAATTTCTTGAATTTCAATACAAAATGTCACTCGTGAGTGATTTTAAACAGGCAAATATCACATGAACCTATTGTCTTCGAGTATTAGGTATTAACAATTTCCTAGAAAGGGCGGAATCCAATCTGTTGGAAACGATTTTCCAAAACATCATTGATGAACGGTATAATAATTATAACAGTTAATCGATACTATCGACAGTTTTGTATTCATGAACATATTATCAGAATTGGATCATGCATATTACCTGTTATAAACAATAAAAATATCAGCATCCAATATGTATACAGTTGACTGCCATTATATAGAAAATCAAAGCACGAACACCAAAATAAATGGAATAAATTTAAATACTATCTCAAAATGTTAGCTTTTAATACATAAAATCGTTGTGGTGTTAATAAACGATATTTATGGGTATAATAAAAACAATAAAGCTGTAGAGAATGTCAAATGAACGCCACGCAAAAATTTATATACCATCAAAGAAATAATGACTATAAAATTATGTTTTAATAAAAGTTCATTATTGTTTATTCACTTTGATCATTATCGTTTGGATTTGTTATGAAAAATTCATGAAAATGATACTTTGCATTGTCAAAATGAGCTCACTTTGTTGCCTAAGTATACAGAGTGAGTTCTAAGTATCGAACGCCTTAATTTTCTCAATTACCACAGCAATAAAGTTGAGATAATAGTCGATGACGTTCTTCTCTCACTAAGACGATCGGTTACGAAAAGGCGAAGCGTTCTCGACGTGGAAAAATTGAGAAGACAATTGACAGGTAGTGACTAATGGGACGACGGCCAGGGATTTAAGGTATACATTTGAGGGAAGCATGAAACACATGTTTTTCAGGTCCATATCGTTCAATTTTGTCCAAAATGAATCGGCTATCATCATTCTCTAGCGAACGCTGTTCACTATGATGGCCATACCAACGGCTTTTTATAAAAGTAAGAACCAATAATGTCACCGCTTCATACAGTAACTTTTTGTGAGTCTGAAAAGTCTTATATCTCTTTTCCCTGACATCCTATAGACAATTATCATGAGAGTAAAAAATAAAATTCATTCCATGAATGTTATTTAGTCCTGTCATTACGTCCGGAAAAACAGGCCAACTTTTGCATATTACTTGGGGATCTAAATAGTCCAAAAAGGGTTAAACTCAGTTTTTCATAAGAACGGGGCTTTCCGTTGAGATACGAAAATGTTTATTGAATACTTTTTTGTTGCTTTTTTACGATCCGCAATTGAAGTCATTCACGTCTCTCACGTTCTGTGCATCCTTGTTGAGATATCGATCGAAAAAAACATAAGTTTTGGGAGTAGAATTCGCTTTCTGCTATTTTCTCCCTTCTCGTGAAAGATATCGAAAAACTGTCTGGTACCAAACTTGTAGAGCGTGCTCAGACCTACAATTTTTTTTCCAGTTTTGGCAAAAATTACGACCTCCAGGGCGTCGCAAAGTTGACCACAGCGCATCCGAACACTATAGTTCGCGTCCCGCCATAGAACGCTCCTATACGGCGCCAGCTTGAGTTTGGGTTGGGGTCAGGTATAAAAAATCCTTCTTTCGTGTACGTGCTCCTTTTCGACTTAGCATGACAGGAACCCGGTCTCAGCACGCTTAAATTGCACTACGGAGAACCGAGTGATTATAAAAAAAAAACTTAATTCAGTCCTTTTTCCAAGATGGCGCAGAATTCATAAAGAAATTTTGGTCGACAATTAGAAGTTAAGCCTTTTTGACCCCCCCCTCCTCCACATAATATCAAAAATTTGGCTTTCTTGGTTCATTTGCATTTCCTAATGTATATAATGACTATAGACTAATTTCTTTTATATAATGCAGGGACAGTAATAAGTTTTAGTTAACAACCGAAGACAATTATTATTCGTCTCTTTTGCGATATCATCTCCTCTGCCAATGAACAAAACGTCACCTGCGGCGGTCCAGAAAGTTCCTTCATTTAGTTTTTTTTTTTCGTTAGTCGTGCATTAGGCTTTTTTTAAGACGCCATAGATTACGCGAACTCATTTTGAGAATAATGGTCATGAAATCACTCAGAACCAGTGCCGGATAACAGAAAACACTTATCAAAGACCTTTTATTAAAGACATCAGTTAATTTTGCTGATGTTTTGATAAAATTAGCCTCTTCAAATTTTTAGGCGGAAGATTAATTTTAGATATGCGAGATTTGTTAGATATGGTTAAGAAATATTGTGGAGTTTGGAACAGACTTAATAGAGTCTAAAGTAGAAATTTCCAAATAATTTTGGGCCAAAGTCCCCTTTCCAAATTGAACTGTTACCTCATTATCATATCTAGACAAGCCAACAGAATGGCGAACAGTTACGTGTGTAATATTACACGAACCATTTTGAGCCACTTTTGATCCCATAATAACTTTATTACTATTTCACATAAACATGGCAAATTGGGATTGTATTATATTGAGACTTGAGATATTTACGGTCAATTATTATTTATGAAAAGTGAATATTTATCTCATTGTTATATTGATTCGAATGATACAAAAATATGCCTAAATACACGAAAAACATCAGCATTTTGAAATGTCTCAAGTATTTTCAGTTAGAAAGAGAAGCTGGTAATTATTAATTTCATAGTCTCTTCGAATTTGGGTGAATACGATGATTTTAATAATCAAATTTAAGGTTAGCTATATGTCCAAATAGCAAATATAATAAATGATATACGTCACAAACAATGACGCACACAAACTCAGACGAACTGTTGCGATTGATCTCTCTTGATTTTCATCAGAATGTCATTGTTGTAGCTAATTCAGTCTTGGAATTAATATTCTAATTAAAGAGTTTTCAACAATTATCTGTTTAATGTAAAAAAGACCTGTCTAGAAATAATTTAATTTCAATGCTGTTGAATATGAACAGAAATCGAAAACACATCGCAAAATTTTTAAATTATGCAAAACTTCAAACTCAATTATCGGAGTCCGATGTGTTGATTTCATCAATCGTAGCAACTTTACTGTAAAAAAGAATGACGATGGATACAAAGGACTTTGACAAAATAATTCAAAAGTGAAAATTTCTAATGGAAATATATTCATCTCATCAATATACAGTTATTCAAAATTGATGTGGATGTATTTTTTCAGGTTAGTACATATTTCTGAGAACAATGCGATTTTTTTTTTGAAAATGCTGAGATACATAGAACAGTTGGCCAGACTCCCAACAAATCTATATTGGAGGAAAGTTAAAGGTCATTTGAAAATAATTGTTTGTAGCCGGAACAATGTTGCATATTCAGTATAAGGTAGATGTTCGTCCAGAAACTCTGAGAGCATCATTCTGGACTGAAGAAATCATTATTATCGCACAAATACAGCAATCACCAAAATGTATAGGTGTGGATAGCCCCCGAGAAATAAAAAACCAACTAAAATGGAGGCTGACACAAGGACACCTCCATATCAAGAGTTTACTGAATAAGGTAGACAAGGAACTCTCTTCCAGGCTGTTAAAACTGGGTAAGAGAAATTTGAAGACAGTTACCGACCTGGTGATTGGACATTGCACCCTGAGGAATCATCTGCAAAATCTGTGTAATGGCTTTATTTCCAATCGCATAAATCGTACAAAAACAAAAAAAACCAATCAGAATTGTCATCTCAACGGGCTTCAATTAAGCCTATATGCGTTTTCTAAGCAAAAACAAATTCTTCGTAAAATTTAAAAAATTAGGATTTTTTGGTTAAAAATCGAAATTATCCATTCCCAATATCTCGGATGGGGTGCATCTCATGAAAACATGAAAGAAAACTTTCAAAAACCAGCAATTTTTCCAATAGGTAGGCTTATTTTGGTATTTTTTTGTCCTTTCAGTAGGGAGTCCCACCTCCTTCTAAGATCCACACTTCCAAAGTTGTATTATCGGATTTAACACACCCTCCCTAACAAAATTCAATTTACCTTCAAGTAGCTGCCAATATTTTCGAATCAATTAGCCCACAACTCACCTCCTTGACTGGATTAAAAGGCGAGAGTCGAAAAAAAAACATCTACTTACAAACACTACGCCGTATTTGTACTGCAAACTTTTATATATATAAAGACTTCAACTTAAATTCTGTTACGCCTCTGAAATAAAATTGAAGAAGTTTTGCCACCGATCCACCCGTCGCCTTTAGCGGCCGCCATCTTTTAATCCCGATCAAAGATTCTGCAACGAGAAAAGTAAAGGCTGTCCGAAAGTTTATCGGAAAGAATAGGGCGTGCGCCCCATCACAACTACTACTGATGAACCGATGTTTCGTCGTCGGCATCCGTAATGGAGATACCGTCTTAAAGAGGAACCAAAAACTTTGAATTTAAGATTAGTTTCACCACGTACCCTATCTTTAAAAGAATGTACGTACCTAGAGACAAAGTTCAGCAAAAGTTCCATTGTAACGTTTGAGTTTGAGTTAAACTATGTAAAAGTTTCAATAATAATGAAGTTAACATTACATGGAAATCAAAGTTTAGGGGTTTATTTAGTCAATACAAGTCTTCATTAACTAAAGCCAGTGCCGTGCCAGGTGTTTCTACCGCCGTGTGCAAACGATAAATGGCCGTCTCCTATCACCCCTACACAAAATGGTAATAAAAGTTCAAAGAAAAAGACGTTCAAACTCATTGGTTCTATTAAAAAATATAAAATTATCAGTAGTAATACCCCTAGGGTCTTGATAATACCAAGATAATTTTGTCATTGTTGTGTCCCTTTAATAATTTGATTAAGGATTTAGGAGTGAAGTTT
>CAJUYG010001217.1:0-38387 GCA_910591675.1 Galerucella calmariensis
TTAATTAGGGTTTATTACTCCTCGTACTTTCTGTACAGACTTTAGATGGTCGAAAATTAAAAAAACCTTTATTATTCCATATAGAGAATCAAAAAAAACCTCATAGACTCCCTAAATCAACACGAATTCGCACAAATTGGGCTTAGAAATTATAGTTACAGGTCATGTTCAATTCTGACGTACTGCAATAATAATTTACTAAGCCATTTTACGTAAAAGTTTTCTAAAGAGCCCCAAACTTTATTTTGGTGTTTTTCAGAAACTGTTTTCCAGCCCTCAGTTTGTCGACCCAATTTTTAATTAACGATAAAATAAAATCGTTATTTTATATTTTAAATTTGACACGCTTAGGTGCTATAGCATCTTGATTTAGAATTTTATTCTGTACGTATATTTGGTGTGCCCATACTAGAAGCCCATTTAGCCCAAAAAACAACATCCGACGGCAAAAATAATTTAAGAAGATTAATTAGACTCGCGCATAATAATGTACCCAACTTAATAGCCAAAGTATATAAATCCAAGTAAGCAGCAGACATAATATAAACGCTGAAATTTCCAAGTAGTTTCGATTAAAATGGGCGTTTGGGTAATTTGACGTCCAGCAAGCGTGGAGAGGTCCCGCAGCTGCTTGCCATGGTCCGAATCATTCGCTGGTAAAGATCCAGCAATAATAATGACTGTTGTCGGCCATTTTTATTGCACGCCTAAATGAAAATGTCGGAGACTTGTTTACGTTCATTGCCAGTAAATTACATATCTTGATCTTATAAAGTGATGCCCAGTTGAATGCTTAAAGAGGCGCATTTCAACGCTCAACAATTTTGTTATAAATTTTAATTATGAGACATCGAAAAGTTGTTTTGTACGCTACGCATATGAGTGATTCAGTTTCTTTCTTTGTTGATTTAATGTTACTTACGCTCGGTCTTATTACTATTCAAGAATACGTGTAAGTGCTATGATAATTAACGGGGGAAATTTGCTTTTCATAATAGTGTGAAATAGCGAAAATGTGTGACATGAGAAAAATCGATTTTCAAACCACATAATTTCACATTTATATGTCCTAACCTAACTTTCATCACACGAGAGGCGCGAATTGTCAAACGTCGTAGACATACCAATAAAACAATAGAAAGTTATCGGTAAAATGAAAAGTGCCTGTGAACGTAATTAACGGTATTAGTTTTACGTCAAGCGGTACATATTTCAATTTCACTTAACATTTATCGGTAGCGACCCCAGCTTTATTGTGTCTTTTGTGTGTCTTCTAAGTTTTCAATTAAATTTGTGTGTTTGCCTTAGCCATATCCGTTATTTATTATATTATTATTGTTCAAATAAGTGGTGAGTGCAAAACAAACATTTACATAACCTTTAACTTTAACATCTGTATCTGTAAGAATTTGAAGGGTGGGTGACCCCCACAGCACTTAGGTCACAATTGACCCATTGTGCATCCTTCCGAGGTTCAGACTTCCTTCTGGCTCGTCATCCAGAACGTCGCCGGAAGTAAGCTCCCTCATGCTGGCTTGTGTTAGCCTGTACTCGCCGAATACGGATTGAGAGAGAATTGAGAGAGTGTCGCACATTCACAAAGAATGTGTTCGACAGTCTCATCTTCCTGTTCACATCCTCTACAGAGTGAAGTGTCAAGCAGACCCAGTCTGTAGAGGTGTTTTCGTAGGTGGCAGTGACCGGTCAGAATACCCGTGGCTGTCCGAAGGTTCTGTCTGTTCATAGTCACGTATTTTTGGCTACTTTACTGTCCGGATACTGCAGCAGTTCCTTATTGGCAAGCCTGCAACCTTCTGCATCGTCCCATCTACCCTTAAACTTATCAAGGGAGTGTTCCTTTATTAGGTAAATCATAGCCGACACCGACAGACCAATGAAAGTGCCAGGTCCCAAGAGTTTTTGGGAGGCTGTTTTCCTGGCTAGTGAGTCGGCAATGTGGTTACCTTTCGAATTACTGTGCCCCTTGATCCAGCCTAGAGTGACTTCGTTGTTGCTACAGGCTTCGATCAGGGACAGGTGACACTCCAGTCTCCAGTACTAGGCCTTATGTGATACGTGGTCTGTTCAGGGCTAGTAGTGCTTGTCTACTATCCGTAAGGATGTGAATTTTATTACCTGTGTTTCTTTTGGTATACTCTTTTGCGGCGATGTAGATAGCAGTGAGCTCTGTTTGAGCAGCGCTGACATTACAGCCCATCGCCCATTTAATGTTTGGATTCAGAGATCTGGAGTAAATTCCACATCCTGAGCCCATATTGGTTTTAGAGCCATCCGTGAAGATGTGGAGTGGGCCTTCTTCTGACGTGTCATGTGTGTTATATTTAATTTACTTTAACATAGAAAAACCCTGCGCATGCCCGACATGTTAACTAGTAGGCGCTATTTCAAATTCCGCTTGTCGGTAGGATCCGTAAATTACGCTCGGCGGTAACGTTATATAGGAACGCTGCTTTAACGTTGCGCATAGGTTAAATGTCAAAATAACATAATAGTATACGCTAATACGGCCTTACGATATTTGGGTTAACGATATATCTCTATTATCACTCGTGCTCTCCCAAATTGTCAAGAAATTGGAATACGTGGAGTTTGGTCTTCTTATCTAGTCTCAATAGATCAAATAATCGGATTTTGCAATTTAGAGATATCAACCATTTATCGTTTGTACAATTTGGCTCATCAATACTCAGTGGTTGGACGTGAGCGTGCGATAGATCACTAATATTTAGCACAGCTTCTAAGTAATGGTGCATAATAAATAAATAGACACGTTCTTTTATTCACCGGTAGATCCACCAATCGACCAACTGCGTTTTTATACTCATTGGTGGATTGTAGATTGAAGAATTGACACGTTCATTTATTACTGTTGCATCAACCAAAATTGCAAACCACTCCACCGTTGTATCGAGGTGGTGGATGTAAATTTGGTGGCTAACGATTTTTTGAAGCGGTCAAAGAAATGGACGAATAGAGGAGTTCAGTCTAAGGTCAGTGTGGCCAACAAAAAGTGGTTTTTCTGATAAGAATGACAGTTAATGTCTACCCCTTAAAACATAAGATTTTTGCATGTTTTTTATCATTGCGAACATCTACATTGCTTTATTAAAATAATGAACACACCCCCGAAGCGTAAATCTTGGAATTTAAAATGACTTTTTAGCTGAATACACAGCACATCGGTGGCCAAAAATTCCAGGAACTCTTGACATGTCACCATTTCATTTTTGTTATTCTGTCACTAGTTATGTCAAATGTCAGTGGAAAAAGTAATTAGAAGAATGGAGATACAACTAACTAGAAATGCTACAAAAATTTAATCGAAAATGGACGTACACAATTAAACGAATATCAACAAAAATAAATATAATTGACATTCTAGGGAGTGGTGGTATACACTCATTCCATTGTGCTAAGCTCGCTCTAGGTTGTCGAACGGTGATTGAGTGTTTTGTTTCAAGATTATGTTTGTTTGGTTGTAAACAACTTAACAAATCAAATTGAAAATTTATTCATTCAAATCTTTGCCTGAATATTTTCTTGGATTTTGAATTAGTGATCAGATTGGATTGATTTACGAAATGGATGAGCAGCAGAGATGTGTAAAAAGAAAATGCATTTTGGCTGTAATTATGGTTGCCTCCAAAAGATTTGTAGAGAGAGACTGAACAAATGAATAATAATAATAATGACCATAAAATACTTCAAGTATTTTATGATAATGACTCAATCTCCGATAGTGAGACTGAAATGTTGGAATTATTAAAAAAATAATAAAAATTAACCAATTGCCATTGGCATTCTGCTAATTTTCTACCAGAATATGTCTACCTTTTTCCAATGTGATTTGTTCCATACTTTTTCTTTTTTATAATTTATTTAATAATTGACATTTAAAAGTTCATATCGACAGAATAAATTCAAATGCTTAAGCTGTCATATGTGACTTTTTTGTCAGCTTAAATTTTACCCTAGTCGGGACTAGAGTGTTTGGTGCGCGCACCAGTATGTGACAACCATCTTTTCGAATGCTACAGCACCGTACCATTTTTGTATACACTCCGACTTTTCGAACGGCCACTGTGTGATTTTTATACGACACATCAAGTTTTCGAACGCACCCCTTTTATCTACATCTGACACAATTTCCATAGTTATTTGTATACTAAGGCCGCAAAATGCTTTTTCGCGTTCCGAGAGAGAGATTATCGCCGAGGCCGCTCCGGCCGAGGCAAGATAATCTCGAGGTCGCGAAAACATTTCGCGGCCATAGTATACACAATATTTTTCGTGCAACCGTGAAAATTACATAATTTCAATAAACATTATGTCTCTTTAGAAAAGACAGTTAGTTTTTGGTTCGAAATACATTGTTATTGTCATATTTCAGAAATGTCAAATGCTGTAGTGGCGTTCAGTTTGCCGGCAGTCACTATGGGAACGGCCGTAAAAATTTTTGTCGGCCGTAACTCTGGGTAACGGCCGCAATATATCATTTTCTGGGTAACGGCCTCTGTTGCGGCTGCAAAATGCTTGTTTTGCGTCCGGTTGCACGAAAAGACATTTTCCATACAGCTGTCAACTGTCTAGAGGGAATACAATGACAAATGACATATCAATACGTCCAACTTTTTTTTACGAAATTTTTAATAATTTCAACTATAATTGCGTTCGTTATTTGCGTCCGATTAATCTTTTTAGTCTGAATCGTTCGTTTATTACATCTAGAGGTAGGGGAGGTAAATCTGAACTGTTCGGTAATTCCGCTCAGATCAGTCCGATGTAAATCTGTTTGCTCGGAATATTTTGAACGACGAGAAAGGTTAATCTGTTTATCTGTCATGTTATGAGGTTATGTTGTAGTCACTCCAGTACTGTTTGTTGACCATGAATAGCTACCAAAATTGCCTCAGGGCTAGACATAGTCGTAAATAATGAAAAATAAAATCTAAAACGACAAAATCAAACAAAAAAATCGTAGTCTCTAAAATGAAAGACAGGCAAAAGGGAGGTTAGAAGTTTGTTTATATGTATGATTGGTCGGGCCGTTAGCTAATAACAATTTGCTCAGATTAATCTGTAATCACATGACCAAAAATCCGTCGCCTCAGCGATGCAAATAACGAACGCAGCTTTTATCATTGAATATAAAATAAATGCATAGGGTAGGTATTGTCAGCGAATAGTACCTAGTTCATTACTATTCGGTGGTATTGTATAGGTAATAACCCAAAATTATTCTCCTACACCCGTCAAATCGTATACTTCGAAAATAAATTAACTTAACGTCCCCTAAAATTCTCGAAATATTATCTAAAACAATTTGCGAGCTTTACATAAGGTTGCGACCCTTATTTCGAAGACATTAGTTACATTCTTGACAAGAGCAGGAAGATACAACACACATATGGTTTTTGTGAAAATGTCCTTCAAAATTAAATTAACTAGCATTTTGACCGCGTGCTTTCCGTTGACACCCAAATGCGAGGCACGTGAATAGGTATCAATGAATTTTCAGTTTTAATGCTTTATCCGACGGTCACATTGAAAATATAATAAGCAGTGATCTTTGTGGTTTTTCATAATTAAAACACTCTAGCTTCAAAATAAATTGTTTCTTTTATGAAAATAATGTTTATATTTTTCTTATTTTTGCATTCCAGCTGGATCTTCGATCATTAAATAACTCGCTATACTGACAACATACTTTGTTTGTAACCGCAACATTCTAAAATACACCATAGTCTGTGCCATAGTAATATGTATGCTGGCATCAGATAAATACGTCTGTTTACTCTTCTAGTATAGTTCATTGTTAGTATAGATGTCGCTTTGTTTGACAACCATTTCACAAACATCTTGTACTTGCAGTCTATTTTAATGAAATATATATACTTATCATACAAACGCCCTGTATTCCATTTCGAAGCAAAGTGCTCTTAAAATTCAACGGTTTAATAAGAAGATACAGATGTGGAGTTTAAAGATACCTACTTGTATCAACTCGTTAAAATTGTTAATGTGACAACCACAACTAACGATTTTGAAGTGTCAACTGGTGTTAGAGAAGTTTTTACGGTCTGCTGAAACATTTACTCCGTTTTCGCTTTCATTCATTTTAAGAAATCCGAATCAATTCAAAAATAGAATGTACTTACTACAATTGAATTGCACAAAATAAATTTTTAACTCCACGCTATGTTTTGTTCGGTTGGCATTTCTACTCGATTTAGATGTCTGATCCAGTATTTGATTGGATTTGATGAGGTGGATATTACATTGCGACCTTTTCAGATCTACTGTGGCCCTACGATTCTAGATTTTCAAGAGCCAATCAGCCTCGAGACTGAATCTTTCATGTAATTTTTTGCAGGTGGCTTCTCATCGCCTATAATAGTATAAGCAATCGGACTGACAGAGGATGTACTCAGCAGTTTCCTTCTCAAGGTGACAGAATTTGCCTATGACTTCGTCTGTCAACCCCATTAGCTTTTAGTGATTATACTGTACACATATTCTAGACTGTCACATTAAAAAATTGTTCAAATTACTTTTCCAAAAAAAATAACTCCCAACTTTTCATCTTCCAATATTTTAATAGTAATAAACGTTATTGTTAACTGTTACTTATATTGCCACCTGGAAATCTCAACTACTTCTTTGTTTTTGTATCTGTAAAGTGGGGAGGGTGAGTGTAGGCTCACAGCACTTAGGTCACATGTGACCCATTGTACATCCTCCCGAGGAGTTGTCCTCCTAGGCCATCGTCCATCCTGTCCTTCCAGAAAGGTGGACAGGTCACTAGGTTCAGGTCACATCTCCTTTATATCGGCAGGTGTAGGCCGAGACTAACCAAACACACACTCTCTTATGGACACTCCGGACATTCGCATAAAACATGCCTGACAGTTTCATCTTCCTGTTCACAGTTCACACATCCTGCATGCATAGAGGTGTGTCCACTAGCCCCATAGTATGGAGGTGTTTCCTCAGTTGACAGTGGCCAGTCAGAAATCCTACTGTTAAACGTAGGTCTTTCCTGGTCATCGCCAAATATTTCTTCGGTGCCAGCTTCCCTGGGTCGCCCAGGATGATCTTGGCAAGACTGCATCCTTTGATTCCATCCCATCTCTTAAGGGATTGAGCATGGGTGTAACGTTTGGCTATATTCGCCAATAGTCGTTAGGCCCTAGGTGTCACTGGGCCCTAAAATTTTTAGTCCTTCAACTTCCCTGGCAGAAGAATCGACAATGCCATTACCTTTCGTCTTGTCGTACCCTTTAACCCATCATAGGATAATATTGTTATCTGCCCCGATATTACACGTTGTCTGTTCAAGGCTAATAGGGCTTGTCTACTATCAGTGCAGATTGTTATGTTTTTGCCAGAAATATCTTTTCTGGTTAGTTCTTTTGTGGCAATTGAGATACAATCCAGTTGTTTGAACCACGTTGGTATTGTTTCCCATTCCCCACTTAATCATTATGCTTAGTGCTCTGGAGTAAACTCCACATCCTGAGCATTCTTTCATTTTTGAGCCATCTGTATATATGCGTATTGCATTTGCAGCATCTGATTGTGTTCTGTTTTATTTGTATCTTTTTTTTAACAATACCAATGTGTCATCTCTCGATTTAAAAAAGACCTACTGTGTTTCCAAGATGTTGAATTTTCACTAAAAAATAAAAATTGAATGTATTTTTATGGTACATTATATTTATAATATTATCCACCTGTCGGGAAAACAAGGTTATTAAAATTTGTACTTTAGTTCCACTATGCAGAAAGGTTTATCGATAACCTAAAGAGTCTATCCCCTCCCTCGGAGATGTCAGCAGTTGCTTACTTATCGCGATTGATTAGCTTATTTTAACTTATTGCTGAAACCCAGCTCTCTAGCTTAGGATCAATAGATCAATATTGGTTCTGTATGGCCATTAGCGTCACAATTAAACATAGCAAGGGTGGATGAACCATAAAGGGCTGTGGTGTTCTACTCCTTTTCTCGAGAGCTGTACATATTAAGAGAAGTTGAGAAGACAAGCCATGGTAATGTTTATCAGCCTTTCGCATTGCGATTAACAGGCTATAAGAGCTTGGATGTGCTTGTCCAAGTTCACAATTCTTTTTTAAAATAATATAAAAAAATAGGTTATATTCTTCTTTCATTAGGTCTTTAATGGCCTGGTCAATTAATATATAGCCACCAAAGATATGTACATGGTGCGCCAAATAAAATATTTTTTGACAATCCATATAAAATAATAGAAGGAATAATTTAGACCATACATATTTTTGTGCAGCAAAATAAGATATTATTTGACAATTGAATATAAACTAATAAAAGGAATTCAAACTTTGAGAGATTGAGAGGATTTTTTTTTATTTATCAGTTCCTAATTTTACGTATACAAATACCACATGTCAAATTTTAATTATAAATTGATATTCTTCAACGTGAAAATCCCTACCTTCAGCCCCCTTCGAATGACAGGTACAACCCCCAATTGTTTAAATGGGAATATAGGCTTGCAGTGGCGAATCCTGAGAGGGACTGGGGGGGCTATAGCCACTCCCTTGGGTATCCAATTTACACTAGATAAAATAAATTAATAAATTTTTTTTCCGGTTTCCGTGTTCAGTGTGATCATTCAGTCGTGTGAGTTTTGAATGATAAAAAAGTTGACTAGTTATTTTTTTCATAGTTAATAAACGGCAAAAATCATCACATACATTCCTGGTCATCGCCAAATATTTCTTCGACGCCAGCTTCCCAGGGTCGCCCAGGGTGATTTTGGCAAGACTGCATCCTTTGGTTCCATCCCTTCTCTTAAAGGATTGAGCATATGGGTGTAAAGTTTGGCTAGTTCCGCAACTGTCGAAGTCGTCAAGCAGTAGGTGTCACTGGGTCCTAAAATTTTAGTCCAGCCGCTTCCCTGGCTGAAGAATCGGCAATGCGACACACCTCAGGATAATATTGTTATTAGTACAGGGAATGAAGCATTTCACCTGGCAATTTTTTCGTCCAGCATGGATTGACTTGAAATTTTAACAGAAGGTAGGTGATAGCCCAAGGATCAAAATCTATATCGAACCGAAGGGCGCTAAGGCCTTGGGGGTGGTTGCCACCCCATCTCGGGAGTGAAAATTTTTTATTACATTTTAACCAAAGGAATCGATTGAAAAAGTGATTATAAGCAAAAAATGTTCTATACATTTTTTCTGTAAAATCAATATTCTTTAAGTTATTCGCGATTGAAAGTAACGCTTTTTAGAGGAAAAAATCGACGTTTTGATATGTTTTTCGCGGATAACTCGAAAATTATGCATTTTATCAAAAAACTGTGGAAAGCAAAACTGTAGCTTTTTAAAAAAACAAGCGAAACCCTTTTTTATAATTTTTCTAAAACCAATAGGAACCGCGATATGGCCCATCAATGATTCCCAAATGCAAAATGTGATAGATTCAAAGTCAAATACCGGAAAAATGATGCATTTTTCGTAGAAAACTCATAAAATCTTTTTCAAAGATCATAATTAGACCTTTCTTTTTTAAAAAAAAAAGGTCTGTAGCATCAAAATTGAGTGAATTATGACAAAAATAATGTCAGCACTGAATTTTTTATACAAAAAAATGGGTGAAAACAACCCCCTAACCACCCCCCTAATTAAAATTGATCTTTACCCTTGTGCAATTCTCTTTGTACATGTATGGTTACTATGTCCAAGAAGTTTAACCAATTTAAAATTCATAGTTTTCGAAAAATTATGGCTTAAAGTAAAAAGTTATTTTTCATAATTTTGTATTTTTTTCCTTTCTTTCAAAATAACTCCGAAAATATTAGAGGTACAAGCAAAGTTAAAAAACGAAATTGTAGCTTTTTTATGACAAAAATTTTCTTGTAAGTAGATTTTTTGTACAGTTAATATTTGACGAGATATAGCCGTTTAAAACGTCTATTTACGCACGAGCACCACCTTTTTATCCCTTTAAATTCACCCCATTTAAAAACGAAAGGGTCTAAAGAGATTTAACTTACAGATCCTTGTAGTTCTTGAAAAACCCTACAAAATCGTTTTCGAATAAACGTTTCATCATCAAAAATGAAGGAAATACGTTAAAAAAAATTCATTCATCATATTGCAATTCCACTTGTTCTGGGTGCTCAGGTGAAGACTGCAATAATAGTCCACCAGTGATCGAAGAAGATGAAGATGACATCGACCACGATGAAGATCAAACTGATGATACAGATATTTAAAAATCATATTTGTATTTGTATTTTTTGTAATTGTAAATGTAATAATTTATTTATGTTAATCTATGTGAAAATAAAGTGCATTTTTATGTTAATAAATTTTTTTTTGTACTTAAGTCTACTTTTTTTCAATTTATATCTATTACAATAGTTTGTAAAAATTGCAATGTTGTGAAGGGTGGTTTTTAAAGGTTGAAAAGTTACTTAATGCACGTGACACATTTTTTTTACAACAGAATTATTGAGCAAATCCCTATTAGCATTAAATATTTTTCTCTTGGCAAAAAATTTTTTTTACATATAACACTAATAACAGTTGATTTTTAAGGGTTGAAAAAGTATAAAATTGTATTTTGAAATGTAACAAATTCATCATTCTACTAATTCAAACCAATTTTCACCTATCTTAAGATTTATAATGCTATTTTTTTAATTTTTGACATTTAGGGGTAGTTTTCACCTCTAAGAAACAATCAGGGTTCGTCGGCATGACATGATATATAAAGCAGAGGGTGAGTTGAGCCTAATCACAAATTTTTATGCAAATCAATCAGAGTCGAAATCATTTTTTAAGGATTCGTGATTTTTTTTTACATTAAGCTGTAACAGGGGCTGCTTTTTAAGGGTTGAAATATGATGAAATTGTATTCCAAAGCTAAAAACAGTCATTAGTCAACTTATCCAAACCAAATCTTACCCATTTTCAGGTTTAAAATGTTATTTTATGATTTTGACAAATAAGGGTAGTTTTCACCACTAATAACCGTTTAGCGCCCTTTGGTTCGATATAGATTTTGAACCTTCGGCTATCACCTACCTTCTGTTAAAATTTCAAATCAATCCATGCTGGACGAAAAAATTGCGAGGCTTTACCTTTTTTTGAGCTTCATTCTCTGTACTATATCTGCCGAGGCGTTAGCTAAATCTTGGTGGAACTCTAGTACTAGCATTTATATAACACGTTGTCTGTTCAAGGCTAATAGGGCTTGTCTACTGTCAGTGCAGATTGTTATGTTTTTGCCAGAAATTCCATTTCTGGTTAGTTCTTTTGTGGCAATTGAGATACCAGCCAGTTCTGTTTGAACCACATTTAAAAATTGTACAAATTACTTTTCCAAAAAAAATACCTCCCAACTCTTCATCTTCCAATTTTTAATATTAATAAACATTATTGTTAACTGTAACTTTTAAATATTGCCACCTGGAAATCTCAACTATTTTTTCTTTGTTTAAAATTTCATTAAAATTTAATAAGTGGAGTCTCATTTTACGTACGACTCCGTATACACAAAATAAGGTAATCATCTGTAACCGAACCTCTGGAATAATCAGTTAAAGAACCTTCTAAAAAGTTTACTGCTTTTCGGAACTGTTCCCATATTAGTTTATTGTAGTTTTATGTACATTCGAACGTGCTTCAGTTTCGCCTCGTATATATATTTACGACCGTTTTATTCTACACCTTTATGCTATGAGAAAATATTGATAAAACAATGCCGAGCCGGGAGATTTTGTAATAAATCACATTTAATAGATTTTTTTATTTCAAATAAAATATCGATGTAGAGCTATTTATATACAGACAAAGCCAGTTTATTATTGCGAATGCGAGACTTGGAAACAGGGACAATTGACAATACTCCCGTTCCCTAGTACCAAATACTACTAAATCAACCGTACACGTACACAGACAAGCAAGAAGCTACACATTTCATTTTGCTTTTATTAGCGCTTCGTTTGCTCTGACAAATCCTTATCGCTAACTTCATTTATACAGTAGATGTCAAGATAAAAGTAATATATTATTATAACGCCTCACAAATTTGAAAATTACTTTTTGAAAAGTAGACCATTCACTAAGAAGCAACATCTACTTCTCGGGCTATATGCCGCGCCAGACAATGAATTACACTATACAAAGTTGAACGGGGTTGAGATATCTGCAAGCTAGAACCAACCATTTTAGTTTGCAGCTCGAACGGACAATATCGCTTTAGACCGGTTTCGGTGTATTTGCGTCTCGTCTCATCAGTACAAGGTAGTTATCATCCGTCCAGAAGATCTAAGATACTAATTTAAATATAAATTGAGAACAAAAGTTAATTGATTTTGGTAAATTTTTGTGAATAATAAATTGTTTAATAAGTTACAAAAAAAAACTGTGGAGACGAAGTATATTCCAAATGGGCTGTTCTATACCCAGAAGACATAAAAGTTTTGAAATATGTAACACTTATCACTCAAAACTCTTTTTTTTACTGTGAAATTTCTCTTCGAAGTATTAAAACGCGATTTTCATGAAAACGGTGCAAGATAGAGTAAACTGATAGAGGAACTAATTTGTAGAGCACAAAATTTACTACAACACTAGTCTGGGAGGGGAATGCGAGATTAAATAAAAACGCAAAAACATTTTATAAAAAGTGGACTTTTATTTATGCAGTTTTTACACAGGCATATATCTTCATTTAAATAGTTTCGAAATAGTAAATACCGGATTTCAAGATAAAATTTCAGTTGTCAGAACCAAACATGAGCCCCGGAAAATATGCGAACTAAAATAAGGTCATCGCAAGCAGCCAATCAAGAGTCAATGTTAACGATTGTCCATTAGTAATTGTTAAATATAATCGAAATAATATGACCGAGTGATTTCATCAACATACATCATTTTATTCATTCTGTATCAGTGTTGTCAATGCGAGAATGATTATCCGATTTTTAGACAATTTCACTAATTTGGATCCAATAGTTTTTCGAATATTTTGTAGAATGGATATATAAAATGGCTAATGTTTTTGGAGATTTTCCATATTGACTGGGGTCGAAGACTTTATTTAGATAACCAATGTGTCCTTTTGGTAATTTTGACAAATTCTGATAATTTGAATAGCAAGTTCGGGTAATTTTCATTTTTGCATCGGCAACACTGGACTATTGTTGCTTTCCATAGAAACTTGACCCTTCTTTTTCATGACATTAATACATTCATGTAATTTGAAAATATAGACATTTAGGGCAAACGGTAGTTTTAGTTTTGGTCCAACATAAATTTTTTGATTAATATAGAGTTATATTTTTAGCAAGTTTGACTTTGTTTACATATCTCGTTAACAGTTGACATTTATGGTATCGATATTTGGTTATCGATTCAAAATATCGAATTGTTACTACAAAAATACAACTACAGCGACATGAACACGCCCACCAGGGCTCACATTTGCTTCTGCCAACTGTACATATCACGTATTCTACATTTTATTAATATTTGATAATTAACAACTCACTTATTCTTTTTCTTATTCGTTAGGAATTAAACCACAATATGTTTCTGTATTTCTTATTTCGACGTTTTTGTATTTTTTATTTCGACGTTTCGGTAGTGTTTCAGATACCGTTGTCAAGATGAATTAGATTTTTAAACAATTTTTGGTCCTTATCAGACTCAACGAAAACATTTGACAACTAGACAATCAATAATAATATTTTGAACTTTGTAGTCAAATTTTATTAAGGTTCATTCACCGTAGATCATACCCACAGAACACACCCAAGGTTGATCATACCTATCTCTGGTAAATTGTAAAATAAAATATTTTTCGTACTTCCGGGCCTAAAGTGACAACTTCACTCCCTTGTGACAGGTACTAAAGTGTCACATTTAATCCCTCCGGGATTAAATATTGACGAAACTCCCGGAACGATTAAATCACAAACAAACGAATTTAATAGTTTTCTAGATTTCGGTGGTAACAATTCTTCACCTACTTCGGCTGCTCTTTTATCAATATCAGATACACCTTCTTCACTCATGATACCAATAATTATCAATAACAATGTTTCTTTACAATGACACTAGTAATGACAATGTTTCTAAATTATAACTGTCACAACGCAATGTTACTATGGTAACTTATTTTAAAGACAGTTTATTAAATGAGTTGAAGAGAGAAAAAACTGATTGAAATTATTGAAATAATTAATAAAATCATACCGGAAGTACGAAAAGTATCGTATATACCTTGCGACTGAAGTACATTTAATCCTTCAGGTAAATTATGGCCCTCCCTGCGGTCGGGCCATAAACTTTACCTTCAGGATTAAATGTACTACTTCAGTCCCGCGGTATATAATATACTATTATTTCATGACATTCTAACAATAGGATAGTCTACTAGGAATGGGATCCAGTGAACTGCACGTTCCAGGAACGGTTTTATGGGATAGCGCTTTTTTGCTTAATTCGTAAATGCTGTTATAATAAATATAATAAAGCGCGTTTGTTGTTACTTTTTTGTGTATAATTATTTTTGTTTTCCAAATATGTATAAAAGCACTTTCTTTTTTGATTTTTATTCTTTTACTATTGGGCTCTTTCAATATTATTTTCGCCGAATCCCATTGAATTATTAGATTACTTTTCGAATCCTTGTGCGAATTGCACCCAAACACGGAACAACGCATTTTAAAATGTTTTTATCGTCCATAAACGTCCACAAAATACACCAAAAGGTCTTCAAACTGATCAAAGCTCACTAAAAATCATCAAAAACACGAGAACTCTTGGGAAATAACATAGGTAAACAACCATTTTGGGTCTTGAGTGACGTTACGCATCTTATTAACGACCGCCCCCTCATGCGCAACATCTTATCTTCGGTGTGTTTATATAGTGATATTACGTTGGAAGAAATGAAAAAAAATCCTAATCAAAATATCACGATAATGAACCATTTAAATGTTTTACAAACGTTAACCCTAGCGTGACCTATCAATCAGAAGAAATAACAACGTTCAAAGCATCCTATTTTTAACGATTCAAAATAGGATGCAGACGTACCTTTTGTAGCGGCAATGTGTCTTTTTCTAATGTCCCTCTGACAGTTCTCGTCAGATCTGTGCTTTGTTATTAACGGTCAATTATTATTTATGAAACACACCAAGACGCACACCAAGAAGGCTATTGAATTATTCGTTTTGACGTTTTATTAAAATTCAGTGTGAATATGTGTGATACAATACAAGCTCATGTAAAAGTAAAATGTTTTCCGAGTAGAAAAAGCCTAACATTCCTGGACTCGATTGATATAATAATATTTTATACACCAAGGTGGTGAAGACTATTATTATTGTGCGAGCACCAAAATAAGGTGCGAGGCTTATAAATGTCTTCACCACCATGGTGTATATACAATTTTCTCCACTACTAGCCATATTTAAGACAAAAATTAAAAATAATTCACAAACGCACCACGAAAAGCGTTTACCCTGTCGTCTGACTGACAAGTACACTGTCAGTTTTCGATATATTATGAACGTACTCGTTATGTCATCAGTCATCAGTCAATTTTGATTGAGCGCGAATTTTAAACTAATGGCATTTTTATTCAAATAATTTTATCTTGATAGGTAATTTCAAGCAGCAAATATGTTGAAGACAATCTCCTGGGTATACAAAATTATGTTGCACAAGATAATACCTGAATTCTCAAAATATTTGAATTTGTCCATTATCGACCCAGGTTAATAATAGAAATTATTAACCACTAATAGAGAAATTCAACTTTCCAGTTGGTTAAAAGGAGCAATAATTGTCATCTCCCACAGCTATATAGTAGTGGAAAAATATATTCAATTGCTCAGTTTGCTCACTTTACATGGCTCTAAGTTTGAGTTTCAAATTCATTTTGGGTTTTATCGTAGTTCAATAACAGACGAATTTTGTAGAGGTAATTTTATCGTATTTAGGAATCTTACAACTCTAAACAGATAATCAAATACATCAGAATATTTCGATATTTGAGAAATAAAATAATAGGTACGATTAACCCATCTGCTACTCATTAGCTCCAAAGACAACATACGGGCTAATTTGTAAAATA
This sequence comes from Galerucella calmariensis, assembly GCA_910591675.1. Lineage (NCBI taxonomy): Eukaryota > Metazoa > Arthropoda > Insecta > Coleoptera > Chrysomelidae > Galerucella > Galerucella calmariensis. The sequence continues at coordinate 16,163 of CAJUYG010001217.1, forward strand.
ATCAAACACTCACAAAAAAAAAAAGAAAATAAAAGAGCCGAATTTCAAAGAACTACACTTCGCATTTCCGACGTTAGCTTTAGGCCAGTTATGGCAGCTTTCTCAAATTACAAAAAGCCGAATGCCGACTACATAACCGACTTTGGAACGTTTTATGTTACGCCATTTATTTTCAGGAAAGAGTCGTTATTAATGTTTTTCACTTACCAAGTCCGCAAAAATATACACTGAAAAAAATACTAATATGATAATATAGAGAAGAGAGATACCGTGTGTGCTGTGATAATAATTGACACTTTTATTTGAAATAACATATAATTCTTATAGTTCCAACGCTGCTTTTTGCATCTTAGTATCATGTAAATTAGTTTTATAAACGGGATAAAGTGAGGTTATGTTATGTAATGAAATAAGTTTGGGCTAGCGCACAAATGAAGATAGATACTAGCTTTAAGAGGGATCTCATGATTTAGACAGCTCAAAACAGTTGGCACCCCTGACTTACAACAAAATTTAGGTCATTTTGTATGCAACAAATCTGAAGAATGCAGTAAAATTAAGAGTTGAAATTCAAACATAATATAACTTGGACCTTTGTCTTGGGGATGAGGTATTTTGGTAAAGTTTTAGATTGTTATGAAAAAGATATAAGCCATTAAGTGAGTAAGTGTGATTTTGACAGATTTAACAATTTGTAGTCACCAATTTGAACGCTAAGACCTTATCCCCAAAAGAAAGCCTAGAGAATTCGTTTCTCTTATTCAAACACCAATGCGTATTTCGCAATAAGGACAACACTTATACTGCCTGCTCTTATAAAAGTTCGAATACCTACCTCCCTAAATGTAACTAAATTTGCAATGAAAATGCGACATTTATCAAAGGTAATACCATGAGTGCTTCAAATTTTATCGATAATTTTTTCTTTTTCACGAAAACTTTGAGGCAAACAAACCGAGCTTAGATAAAATCCCTCGTCCTAACGCACTCGTGATTTTATCAATCGGTTTGTTTTCATATTTTTGCCGAATAAACAAGTTTGAGAATGAAAATAAAAAATTATGTGATAAAATTTGGAGAGCGAGTTGTATTTGGGAAGATTATTTTTTTCATCAATTGTGGAGTATTTGGGGTTTGTATTAAATGTTTAATATTCTTTTGGGTGATGGCACTGAATCAGTTTGTGTTCATTTTTCAATAAACTTCGAAGCACTTTTAGTTGTCAATAATGACAAATTCAAAGTTAAATTTTGCCGTTTCAATGTAAACAAGGTATTATCGATGAGGAAGCAGAATTATCAGTATAATACCGAATGATTGGCTAGAATAATGTATTGCGATTGGTTAAAACCACCAAAATGTCAGATTTTGACAAGTGGAAACAATAATCACTCTAATACCACAGAGTACACCATCTAACAAGAGACGAAAGCTTTGTCGGTTCCTTTGAAGTTGGACTCGAACGGAAATACGTCGAGACTTTGACAGATAAACTACATAAAACCACAGAGTACACCATCTAACTAAGGCAGTGACAACCAAACCACAGATTACTGAGTAACTGACGGGAACGAACGAACGGAAGTGTCGACCATGTGTCGACTTGACACTGACAGATAAACTACATATTTCACGCATGTGCACAGAAAATTGCGATCACGAAAACGGCTTTCATTCGCCTCTTGTTAGATGGTGTACTCTGTGCTAATACTGAGTCTACTGAGCCGACTGAGTTGCAAAATGAAGCGGTCTGAGCCTTTGTAGTATATAGTTTAAATTTAAAGTGGTCATTCCGTATAAATATAAAAAGAAAGTTCTAAAAATAACCCGTAACATAGCTCTAGCTTCAATAGAAACGCAAACAAGCGACAATTTTAAAACAAACAATACATAAAACAGTAGTTTCGGAAAGTAGCTTATCTGCATAAACATTATCCTAATGCCTTATTAGTATTTTGAATTGTTTACCAGGTTGGTTGTAGAGGCAGCTGCTAGCCGACCGGAGGCGGAACAGTAGACACCTCCGGCGTTCAAATCCATTTAGTGAACAAATTTACTCGGTAAATATTGTCTTTTTTAACAGATTATTGGTTTAGGGCAAAGACGCGTATGTCCAGAGGCAGTCGACATTTATTAGTCAAATGGTTTCTAGGAAACAAGATTATTAAAGTTGATTTGTTTAACTTGTGAAATATTTACTAAGAGTATGCCGATTGTTTTTTTTAATGCAACATAAAAGTTGACTTGGATTACGAGAGATTGGTGGAATTTAGTTGCTGTAGAAAATAGTATATGAATTTGGGGTTATATTTTTCATTTCGAAAATAGAAATTGATCAACCATGGATATTGATTAAACCAACTGTAACCATATATCTATTAATAGATATATGACTGTATCAAAATCAAATAATAGCAGTTTATCAATAATAAAACCAGCAGTAATCTGAGAACTACTGTATGAGCCAAACTGTCATAACTGTCAGGAAGCGAAGTATGCAGAGTTTACTCCGGGTAGGTTTCTGAACGTTTATAAAAGCATACTCTATACTGGTAGAGTAAATTTATGAACACTTCGGAGTAAACTATCCTTATATCTTCTGTATGTTCCTTGTGGTATATTATTCATTCTTTTTTTAATTTCTTGGGAAATTAAACCACAATATTTTTAAATTCTTTATTTCAACGTTTCGGTGGCGTTCCAGCTACAGTTGTCAAGAAAAAATAAGTAGAAATTAATTTTTATCCCTAACTGACACAACAGAAAAAATTTGACAACTAGACAATCAAAAAATATTTTGAAGTTTAAGACTGCAAAATTTTGTTATCAAATTTTTATTAAGGTCCATTCATAGTAGATCATATCTCTGGCAAAATGTGGAATGAAATATTTCATTTTATGACATTCCAACGATATGATAGTCTACTAGAAATGGAATCCAGTGAAGTGCACGTTCCAGGAACGGTTTTTATTGGGATAGCGCGTTTTTTTCGCTTATATTGGAAATGTTGTTAATAAAACGCGTTTCTTGATAGTTTTTTTGTGTATGAATATTGAAGTTTTTGAAATATGTATACTCAGTTTTGTGATTTTGTGTATTGAAATGTGTATCGATTAACAGCTATTCAAATTATAAATCATAAGAAAACCTGGATAAAAACTTATGATGCTATCGTGATAACGCAGGTAATTGATTATTGGAAATTTCTCTTTCTAACATTGGTAACCAAATTTGACTACATTCGGCTGAAATACTAGCTACACATTTATCTGCATTTAGCACTATCTTTGATTTTCCGTCTTTTATTATTGGGTTCTTTTAATATTATTTTTGATGAATCTCATTGAATTTGATGACCCTCTTCCCAAGCATGTTTGCAAATAGCTGACTTAAAGAATTCCCTATCTTTGATATATTTTTTGTGTTCGTTTATTCGTACTTTCAATGGTCTAGATGTTTCACCTAAATAAAATTTGTCGCCTCTTTCATCTTTGTAACTGGCGATTAGATCAGAAAACATATAATCAGAAAGTTGCTAACTTCATCTCCAGGCTTGTGACGCATCTGTGAAATGTTGAAAACATTAAGGAATTCTTAACTTTCAGTTTTTTCATGAGTTATTCGATTTCAAAAACTTTTAAATTAATTTTTGCAAAGTACTACTATATTTTAATAAAATACCAAAAACCATTTAACACCCCATTTATTTACTTTTTTCTTATAAGCCATTATGATCGCCTTTCCTTACTCTAGAAAATTGCTGAAACGTTTCGTCTTCATGAACCGATAGTAAACAAATATACGGAAATTTATAATTGTTGTTACTGATTAAATAGTCTGATTCCCAACGGTCATTATTAAACTCGATGTCTTTATTCTTCGTTTGTACTAAGACACATTTCAATCAGAGCTGGTGAATATCACACACTAAAGTAATTATTAACAAATTCAACCGGTTTCGCTGGACTCAACTTTCTTATATGCGTGCACAAGGCTTCTCAAATATTCGGCCAAAAAGTGAGGTTACGTTTTCTCAGATTCATTGTTCAGCAAAGATTTTATACTTGATCGGTGTTACAATGAGCAAACAAACATAATGTAAAAATTCTGCGATCCAAAAATACTTTTCTATTAAACCAACGTCTTCTAGAACTATTCAGTCGATGAATTTCTTTTATTTTCGGTAATTTGTTAAGCGAAGGAACTCCTCGGTAGCCGTAATATTCGAGTCGGTCTGTCGCTTCGTTCCAGAACACTAACTAGTAAAAGTGATTATGTTCATTTCGGTACTCAGCTGTGCTCAGCGATGTCGTTTGCACATATTAAAACCGCCGTTCCTTTTATTTTTGGTAGACCAGATATTTATGAGCGACTCTCGGAATTTATTAATAGTAAACATTTATTTCATCTGCATTTACAAATAATGTAATTTATCGCTCGCGATGTCATAATTTGCAAATGGAGAATAATGTTCTACTTAAAATTAGAATTTAATTTCAGTTTTAATGTTTTATTTAGGAGGTTATGGGCAATCACTTTCGTTGAATAGATGTTATTAAAGTGTTTATGATAAATGAATCGATTATTCACATCTCGTTCTGTGGAAAATTGAAAATATGACGTTTTCTCAATGTGCATAGTGAGTAGAGCACAATAATGGGAAATCAATTACCTATTTTTAATATTTTTATTCACCCAAGGATAATATTTGGCGATGATCAGGAAAAACCTACGTTTAACAGTAGGATTTCTGACTGGCCCCTGTCAACTGAGGAAACTCCTCCATACTATGGGGCTAGTGTGCAGGATGTGTGAACAGGAAGATGAAACTGTCAGGCATGTCCGGAGCTATCGTCAATAATAGAGTGTGTGTTCGGTGAGTCTTGGCCTACACCTGCCGATATAAAAGAAATCCTTCCTGGGAAGGACAGGACAACTCCTCGGGAGGGTGTACAATGGGTCACATGTGGCCTAAGTGCTGTGAGCCTACACTCAACCTCCCTACTCTACAGATACAGATTCACCCAAGGGTTTTATTTCGATTTGAAAATTCAACTTTTGGATGATTTAAATAGTTGGCCAATTATGCTGTGACGTGCATACACTAAAAGAGAAGTTAGCTGCATAAGGGTTGACATAGAACCACAATTATGTCGTCTTCTTTTTAAAAAATCGTGATAAAGTATACGCTATGCATATTTCAACTCAAATCCGTCTTAAATGTCGTAGTACAATATTTGGTTCTACTTTTTTATAAAATATATCAATGATCACCAATCTTGTTTCAGAAAATCAAGTCCAGCAATACGGAGAAGTTAACCAACTAGGAGGAGTTTTCGTAAACGGCAGACCTCTTCCAAACGCGGTGCGACTACGCATAGTGGAGTTATCCCAAGTTGGTATAAGACCTTGCGACATTTCTAGACAACTTAGAGTATCACATGGATGCGTATCAAAAATATTGGCCAGGTATCACGAGACTGGTTCCATATTACCCGGAGCAATAGGCGGATCAAAACCTCGGGTAACCACACCAAAGGTAAAGGAACAAAACGGGAATATAAGGCGTGAAATATAAACATTTTTTTATTGTTACAGGTGGTGGCTTACATAAAGAAATTGAAACAAAAGGACCCGGGGATTTTCGCCTGGGAAATCAGAGACAGACTCCTCTCGGACGGCGTATGCGACAAGTACAACGTACCATCAGTCAGTTCTATCAGCAGAATCCTCAGAAATAAAATAGGATCATTAGTACACTCCCAACCATACTCCCACCCTTCCTATAGCAGTATATATCCTACTTATTCATATCCTCAACAAAAACTCTCGCCACCACCGTCTCAAAGGCACGGTACTACCCATTGCTGGCCTAGTTCGCATTCTGTGACTGATATTTTAGCTGGAGTTCAAGCTGCCAGTTATAGAAGATCTCATGGGAATCACCAATCACCTCTACCTGATTTACTAGCGGGCGTTCAATCCGCGGGCTACAGAGGGTCTCACGGTAATCCTCCAGCACCTCCACTACCTGATGTCTTACAGCCAGGAACGTCTCCTACAGGGGTTGATCATTTTTCGCAGAATTATAATTATTATATGTACTTTCAATCGGGTAATTCAGCGGCTATGCATATGGTTAATGGTATAAATGGGGGAATGGGACCGATTCCTTTAACGGGGTCACAGATGTGAAATTAAATAGATACTTGCAATAGAAACTAAATAAAAAAATTGGGCGTATAAGAAAGAAAGGAAAATCACAAGCTGCAATTGTCTTTTATTGTTAATTGAATGTATAAGAAGGTTTTTGTGCCATTAATATTATTAATTCTATTCTATTTTTTTTTTGTCAAATTATTATGAAGTTTCTGTGTTGTAGACAGGTTTTGTTGAGAAGCTAGAAAAAATGTTAAAAACTTTGACTAGTGACAATACATTGACAAATGACAGTACGAAACGCCATACGAACTTATTCCAGCGTTGTCAGATTTTGAAAATTCTTCCATAGTATAATTCTAAAATCAAAATTCCCAAAACTAAATACAGGAAAAAGAATTTGAGCTATGAAAATAGGGTAGATCTCTGTAGTATTAATAATTGTACAGAAAATGTAAACAAGTTTTAAACTGGTGGTAATTAACTTCTATTTATTGTACATGGTGTTCATTTAAATGTTTGCTTTAAAAGCTTTAAATTATTATTAATTATTTGTACATAATTATAAGGTTAAATAGTTTTAAGCGAAAAAATATTGTGCTGAAAAATTTCTTAGAGGTGATTGAAAAATACTGAACTTGATCAATTTTGTTAAAATTTTCATATTAACAGCTGTATACAGGGTGACTGGACAGACTGGACAAACAATACATAGACAAAAATAATGTTATAAACATAAGGAGTTATTGATCTTATTCTTCTGATTATATCGGGAGGGCTTAGGGGATCTCAACTCCCATGAAATTTTAACGATGTGCAATGTTTGTGTTGTTCTGAAAGATAATCTTAGATCTATTTATTCGGTGCATAGACCTCCAAAACTATAGCGATTTCAGATAAATAGATTGTGCATTTTCGTCCAGTCACTCTGTATATTCTTTTTCGAATAAAATTACAAATATTATTGTATTCACAAGTGCAATTCAATAATTATCAATAAAGTTTATAATAAAAGTATTTTTTGTTTATATTTTGATAACATCCTTTGATTCCCGGGTCAACTAAATTATAAAATAATACGAGTCTAATTTAAATTGGGGACTCCGAAATAACTTCATCATATTTTAATACATTTTTCAAACTAGAAACCTCTTCTTCAACTTATGCTATACTAACTCTAAATACCTACTTTCATATCAGTCAAATATTTTCTCTTCAATTTCCTCATCTTCTGAAGTGACATCGATTATGATTGGTATTTTTTCGCGAAATCAACCAATAGAAATGCAGAATGAGTTTATTCCTCGGTTATACCCTCAAACTTTTATTGTAGAGCGCTTTATCCTACGTATAGTGCATACAATTGTAATACAGCCTTTAGTTACCTATAGCAGAAAAAATACAGAAAGATAACTATAGAGCTGTTTTGAAGTGAATAGAAGATAGGAGTTCCGAGTTCACAGAATGATCTGACCGCACGAATTTGAGCTCCAGAGGCTGTTCTAAAAAATTGCTTTCTTTTGAATGAAGGTATCTACTCAAATAATAGATAGCTCAAATTTTAGGACCCAGTGACACCTACGGCCTGACGACTTCGACAATTGCGGAACTAGCCAAACATTACACCCATGCTCAATCCCATAAGAGATGGGACGGAATCAAAGGATGCAGTCTTACCAGGATCACCCTGGGATGCTGGCGCTAAAGAAATATTTGGCGATGACCAGGAAAAACCTACGTTTAACAGTAGGATTTCTGACTGGCCACTGTCAACTAAAGAAACACCTCCATACTATGGGGCTAGTGGACACACCTCTATGCAGGATGTGTGAACAGGAAGATGAAACAGTCAGGCATGTCTTATGCGAGTGTCCGGAGTTATCGTCAATAAGAGAGTGTGTTTGGTCAGTCTTGGCCTACACCTGCCGATATGAAGGAGATGTCTCCTAGTGACCTGTGTACCTTCCTGGTAAGGACAGGATGGACGATGACCTAGGAGGACAACACCTCGGGAGGATGCCTAAGTGCTGTGAGCCTACACTCACTCTCACTACTTTACAGATACAGAATAGATAGGGCAAAGTATCAGAAAAGTTGCTGCTTTTGGGTATTTGAAAGAAATATGACGACTGTATAATTATTCTTAATAATAATAATAATAATTAATAAATATCTTCTGTATGTTCCTTGTGGTATATTATTCATTCTTTTTTTAATTTCTTGGGAAATTAAACCACAATATTTTAAAATTCTTTATTTCAACGTTTCGGTAGCGTTCCAGCTACCGTTGTCAAGAAAAAATGAGTAGAAATTAATTTTTATCCCTAACTGACACAACAAATTTTTTCTGTTGTGTCAGTTAGGGATAAAAATTAATTCCCTATGTATGGGTTGCGGCATGACTGACGAAACGTCAGTCCATGTTCTCTTAGAGTGTCCACAATGGGCTGTATTACGCAGGCGAATCTTCGGAGTCCCTGTCATGGCCCCTGGAGACACAAGCAGGCATCCACTGAAAAAGGTTGTGGCCTTTATTGAAGGGCTCGGCTTCATGGATGTCTAGGTAGCAGGAATGGCACAATGGGCCCGCCAGTGGCCTCAGTGCGGGAACCATGACTTCAGCTTGGCTAGGTCAAGGCTCGCATGCACATTCTGTAGTAGTAAAAGATAGATTAATTAGTGTAAGAGTTACTTGCAGAAAGGTTGATGTATATATGGATTGGTTGAGCAAGTATTGAAGAAAAACTAAACTTTTAAGCACACTATTAAAACAAATTGATTCGATAAAATTCAACAAGGTAAGTATTGACCTTCTCTATTGGAACCTTTCCAGATCTATTGTGGTTCTCTAAATCAAGCTAACATTTCCCAGGCCCTCTTTACATACAGCATCGCCTTCAGTACAAGGCACTGAACATTCGTCAGAGACATGGGTTCAGCAGTTTCCCACTCCTGGAGCTGTATTCTTGACTGAGGGAGTGAAGATTCCCGAGAGAACAGATATTTTGTCTTTGTCACTGCAGTGACAGAGTAGCCAGGCTGAATAAAGACAAACTATGTGTTCTCTCGGAAAGCTCTACTCCCACAGTCAAGAATACAGCCCCTGGAGTGCGTTCGAAATGGGGCGCTATTCTTGACCGTTCGCATCTTTCAAGGTCGTGCGCATCTTATGATTCTGCGAATAACAACGACTTTTGGTATTCTTGACCATCCGCAACTATGCGATTATGCGTTTTTTACAACGAGTGGTGTTTGTTGATCGCAACCGACTTTCGTATGCGATTCAATAGATATTTAATAGGTTATGTTCCTGAATTTTGTATGCATAAGTTGTTTTTGTGCAGTATATATATTATATCTCGACACTCAAATTTAAAATTAAAATTATTATTTTTCTTATATCCTTATACAAGTAATATCAGTTGAGGCTTGATAAAGATTTTTTGGAATGAATCACCTACAATTTATAACCAATTTGGAGAATTTAGAAAATCAATTTTTGGGCATCTTTCAGAGTAGAAGCATTCGAAAATTTTCCTGATCTTAGTTTTGGATTTTCTTTCATGAATTCCAATAACAATCTTTTTTGTTTGGTCATGTCTAGTCACTTATTTCGTCTTCTCGTTGTCACTATGGGCAACGGTGGTTTTGTAACTTCCTCCAAGTGTTTGGTATAGATACGTACGCAATGTGAAACTTATTTTTAGAGCTATGGAACCAGAACATATTAATTGCTTCAAATGCTGTCAAATATCCTATAGGGCAAACCATTGACGTTTTATAAATGTAAGAAAACGTTCATATTTGGCGTGAATAATTATGTCACCCAAATGTTTGTGATCGTATAACAACCCTACATACATATTCACTTGGTACATTTGTCTTTCTAGTTGTAGGCCAGCCAAAAGCACTTTCTTCGTCAATAACAAACTTAATTGTATTCACATAACAATGATAATGAATTATTTGTAACTCTATTTATGTGAAACAATGCAGTTTACTGCCAAAAGTTGTCATAATTCATTCAGTAGCTATTTTTGGGAACATCTAGGTATATCTAATTATTTTGTTAACAATAATTTTTACCCTGAAATGAAGTCTTGTAACTCTATCCTTAGCTAAGTTACAGGGGGTCAAAAATGTCTTGAATGGCTTCAAGACAAGAATGGTACGGCGATGCATTTGGCTATTTTTGCTCGACGGAAGCACGGATACAACATATTTCTTCATCAGTCGGATGTTGATATCCACTGCAATAACCAATGTCTGCTGTATTTTACTCTGACACTTGGGGAACGAATTAAAATCATGAGAATTGGCAAAATATTAATAGCATTAAGATGGAACGTATTCCAGTTGTCTTCGCAATAAGCTAGTTCTACTTATTACAAACCAAAAATATTATTAAACTTTGTAACTAGATGTTTATTAGGCGCTAGTTAACTGCCACTCCAAAAGATGCCGGCTTGAAACCCTTCTCAAAAGAGCAGCCCCACGTTGGGCGCCAATTTGTAAGCTAGATATTGCTTGGGCGCTAGTTAGTGACAACTCCAAAATATGCCGGCATGAGATCCTTCTCAAGAGTGGTGCAACTCCATGTTTGTGTTGCTTTAGGTATGCCAGATTATAAGAATAAAAATGAATTTGAATCAAAGACAGAAATTGGAACATTAATTTTATTCTGGTCCGGGAAATAACAAAAAAAAGCAATGAGACTTTAGATAGGTATTTACTTAGCTTTGACGGTTTCCTCTACGAAGAGTAGATGGAGGTAAATATTCCAGAGGTGGGTCATCAGTCAATTGAAGGTGAACTGTGCCTTTAAGGTATTCTTGGCATCCCAGACATATCCATGGGTGTCTTATAGTTATCCTAGCGGCTGTGTTTACCACAGTAATTTGGATAAAAAGATGAGGAAATAAAAGTTAGGTAACTGAATATGAAGGTATATGTCTTGCCTTGAAGACGCCAAAATGGAAGTGGCCGTTGACAGATGACAAATGTCAGGATTGGGGATACGTCGAGCGGGAATTAAAAAATAATTTCTTTATCCCAAATACAGAATAGAATAATTTGTCTTCCTTGTGAAAGTATTTTTTTGGAAGTCTCTAGAGTTGATCACTGTCTTCGAAAGTATCTCAATCAAAAATCCTATATTGATAGATTTCTTTTGAATTTTCAAAGTTTCGTAAATACTTACAAATATTTTAATTATATATCTTTGCCAAAATAAATTGAATTAAAATTTATAAGTTTCGGCCTAAAATATCTCACGTATTTACTCGAAACATTTCTGTTTTTTATTAACCACGAACCGATCCAATAAATCCTTCAACTGGTAACTGATCTTGATTAGTATAAACTAGACAAGATGACAGAATGACGTGCGTAAAGGTGGCGTACGTATCTCTGCCCGCCTTGTCTATCAGTCTGGGCATACCGTGACAAGTTGTAACGCTTGGCTGAAAGGCTTCGCCCCGATGCAACCACGTGCACCGATTCTATATACTCCGAAGTACTTGTAAAAGCCCGAGAATCCGTCACACTTATGGTTACGATCGCAAATAGAGGACGATCTGCCTTGTAAATTACAAACGGTACATGAAAATGGTCGAAATATGTTGTGAGAACGTCATTATTTATTGTTTTGCAAACGAGAAGATGTTTAGAGATTGTCAGTTTGGGAAAATACTTGTATTAAGTAAGATTAGTTTTTATCGAGCTCTTTTTATTTACAATCAAATTTGTACTGAAAATAGTAATTTTCCTAACTAGTGCGGAAAGTGATACTTTCCCACACGCGACTGCAGTTGCCCGAACGACGCAAAGCGGAGCTCGGGCAAGCGGTCAAGGGCGAGAAAGACACTTCACGCATGAGTTAGGAACATTATTTTTTCTACGACCGTATATACAAAAAAGTATACAACCCATTTTTCAAAAGTTATTTTATTTCAACATACATTTACAAAACTTACACCAATAACTATTATTATTATTATAAATATTAATATTAGAAACACAATTTGTTGTATTCTGTAAATCACTTAAAATTGCCGGTCCAGTGGAGTTATTTGGTGTTAACTGGTAAGTAGATGACGTTGATGACGATGGCATCGGTTGCAGGTCACATAAAGATGACGATGAAGGTGATGGCAACGGTTTTAAGTCATTTGTAGATGAAAGAATTTTGTTTAATATATTTTTCTTATATCCAGCCCGGGTGGTTTGATAGTTGTTTTATAACACTGCTTTAAAGAATGTACAGGTTTATATCAAAATATCTTCATTATTTTACCTATATTTTCAAAAAATTTAAATTGCAACAAAAAGCTAGAAAAGATGTAGATTTTATTTGATGGACTATTTATTCACCTGTTGTAACAAAAGTTATAAATACCGAAGTAAAAATCTATTTAATAAGGTCAAAATTTGAATAATTTTACTTTCCCACACTAGTGCGGGAAAGTGACACTTTCAAAGCTAAAATGCGTGCGGGATAGTGGGTTAAAACGCACGGTCGTAGAAAAAATATTTTTTCTACTAGCGTGCGGAAAAGTGTATTTGTCAAGTTTTTGGGGAGTACCTACCTATATACTGACATTTGAATATTTAAAATATTTATACATTTTGTATGGTTGTAATTTATCAAATGACTTAAAAATCAAGAGATTTATTATAATTCTGCTATAATTTTCAATTTAAAAAAGCTTATTTTTCAATCATTTTCTAATGGCCCTGGTATAAGCCTCATCGAATGAATGTCAAACAATAATAATTCATTTGTTGATATGTATTTAATAAGAAATGTTTCTTTATGTTAACATTTGGGTTTTTTCCGCATGCTAGTAGAAAAAATAGATAAAGTGCATAAAGTGACTTTTCCGCACGCGATTGCTGGCCGAACTCGCTGAAGCGTCGTTCGGCCATCTGCATCACCATCACTTTCCGCACTAGTTAGGTAAACTACTATTTTCGCCTACTTTTCCGTAAAACCAATCATATGAACACCAAAAATAGGTCGGATAGTATGTTAAGTGCGAAATAGTACATTGTGTCACAAGGGCAGGAAATAAGCTTTAGCAGCCCAAGATTATAGTTAAGGGCTGCTAAAACGATTCCTGCAGGTGTGACACACGTGAAACGTCAAAATTATCGAGTGACAGATGGTGAAAAACTTCAAAAATGGTAGCGTTATGCCTTTGGGCTACTAAACAATACTTTCAGCTCTATTTTTGGTGTTTATATATATATATATATATATATATATATATATATATATGATTGGTTTTCTGGTGATAGCTTATTTTTGGCCTACCTTACCGGAAAACCAATCATATGAACACCAAAAATAGGGCCACTATTTTTGAAGTTGTTCACCATCTGTCACTTGATGACTTCTTATTTTTTGGTTTATTCGGAAGGTGAAATACAATTGTGAGTCAGACATGTAGGAAACGCTTTAGCACCTTAGATGAACGAGCAAGCGTAGCGAAGCTGATGGTTATAAGGGCTTCTATAAAGTGACGCAATGATTATGTAGTTTGTCACTTGAGTACCTACTTTGACTTTTCACGTAAGCTTTTATTAAACGTCCGAGATTATTTCGAGAGGGGTTTTGCCCCGAGTGAATAAGTTGCGACTGCAGAGGTTAATTTCAGTGGGAACGCAAGGGCGTTCCCTTACCTCCCAAGAGTGCCGGAACGTAAGTAACTCTAAAACTGCAAATTTTTAAAAACTAGATAGATTCAATTTTTGGCTTTGCTCGCGAGCTGCTCGTACGCAGGTAATAAGCCCCCTAACAAGCGATTCTGATACACCGAATCAGGGTGGGAGGTCAGTCATCTAGGCCCTATTGGAAAATAGAGATGGTGGTTTGTTTATAAGAATAAATGAGCGTTCCCACACCCAAAAGCTTAGGAATTAAGCACTGGGTGCGAGGTTTATAAATGTCTTCAACACCATGGTGTATATACAATCTTTTCCACTACTTAGCCAAATTTAAGATAAAAATTAAAAATAATTCACAAACGCACCACGAGAAGCGTTTACCCCGTCGTCTGACTGACAAGTACACTGTCAGTTTTCGTTCTGTAGTCATTAGATAAATCTCGTACTATTTGTTGATCATAAATAGCTACCAAAATTGCCTCAGGGCTAGACATAGTCGTGAATAATGAAAAATAAAATCTAATACGACAAAATCAAAAAAATCGTAGTCTTTAAAATGAAAGACACAAGCAAAAAGAAGGTTAGAAGTTTTGTATGTATGATTGGTCGGGCCGTTCGTTAATAGCAATTTGCTCAGATTAATCTGTGTTCACGTGACCAAAAATCCGTCTCCTCTGCGATGCAAATAACGAACGCAGCTATTATGAACGTACTCGTTAAATGTCATCAGTCATTTTTGGTTGAGCGATAGTTGAGCGCGAATTTTAAGCTAATGGCATTTTTATTCAAATAATTTGATCTTGATAGGTAATTTCAAGCAGCAAATATGTTACAGACAATCTCCTGGGTATAAAAAATGATATTGCACAAGTTTTTGTTGAACTAGATACTATCCTTGAATTCTCAAAATATTTGAATTCGTTCATTATTATTGACCTAGGTTAATAATAAAAAAGTATTAACCACTAATAGAAGAATTCAACTTCTCAGTTGACTAGAAGAAGCAATAATTGTCAAGTTCATAGTAGTCGAAAAAAGTTTTTTGTTATATTTTTCTATTTTTTGCTCATTTGGATAAAGAAAAAGATGCAAATTATATGCAATTTCAAAGTAAAAACTTTATTTTGTTAAATTTCTTTGATAATGTCTTTAATATTCCACTGAAACCTTTTCTGAGACCTACCGATGTTATTGTCACATATTGGTCACGCCTATTTCCTTTTGTCCATCATCTGGTGCATCTGAAAACCGACCGTATCAATGGAATATTCTAATTAGATCGCGCATTTTCTAAGAATCTGTTAAAAAACAATTTTTTGTCAGTCTACAAACATTTTAAATTAAAAAATTTAAAATTTTCGTTGACGTTTAAGCGTATTCCCATCGAAACGCTCGTGTGAATAAAATATTTACAGTTCTCTATTTTTCTTTCATAGACACTTCAGCACCTTCAAAAGAAATGGTGGCGTTTTCTCTCAATTAAAAAAGCGGCTAATGAAGAAACAAATAGCAGTATCTCTTCAGATCTTTTGTGTACAAAGACGCCGACTGTCACAGGCATTTTTTAATTTTGTCACAGGAAGCTTAGTAGGTTGTTCATCAAACTAGTGACAGGCGATATTTGACACGCCCCGGGCTCTGCCTGCCTCATGTTTAAAACTTTTATTTTATACCTCAACGCTACTACATCAAAAGAAAACGTTTATTCTAATAATACGAGGTTTATTTGAAGAAATAAGCACCAAATCCATTACTTAAACATTACAATTTCCACTGTATTTGAGTACCTAATATTGTTTTAAGAAAAATGCCATATCAGGTGGGGGTTTTGTTTATTTTTATTTCTACATTCAGTAAAATATTGTAAGCAACTCGTTTTTGGGTCGCTGATTTTTTCTTCTTCCAATCGCGCAACACTTTACACTCCAAAATTAGGTTTTGTTTCAAAAAGTACATAGAGTGTTGGAATGCAATAATTCTTTAATAGCCAGATGTTTATCGCTTACTATAGTCTGTACAGAAAGTACGAGGAGTAATAAATCATTCATTTAAGTAGATTGACAACCTTTTTGTACAACAAATAGTTTCCTTTCCTCCAAACAGTTACTTTTAAATTGTAAAATATTTTGTACAGCTCCGTAATATCGGATAAATATCTAGTTGTTGAAGGATTATTGCATTCCAATACTCTATGTACTTTTTGAAACAAACCATAGGAGAGGAATGTTTGTTTATCACCTTTAACAGAACTTCCTATCCTCTACCACATCGCGCTGTCGTCCATCTTGTTGTAGATCTCTGATATCTCAACATTTTTAGACTGATGTGCTGTAGGGTCTTTCCGTTTGGCGGAAATATTGAAAAAATAAACATTTTAAACAAACCTACATTTATTTGATACCTATACTGCAACAAAATAATTTGAGACATTCTTCCACCTCAGTATTTCAAATCCGAAGATTCATTTATTTGCGATCGAGATACTGAAGTGAATGCAATCAATAAATATTTTTTGGAATGTCATACATTGCTCATAATTTAACAGTGTTCAAAGATTTATAGGTAAATTCTATCATAAAATTATAGTACGGGTGGATAAAGGAAGACATTATATACTCAAAGGTATTTTATTAGAAAACAGTTCAATTAAAATCATTAAAAAATTGCAACAGTAAAATAACAGTCGTTTGCATAGTTGCCATGTAAAAAATGACTGTTGATGTTTTTTTAGTTGACAGATTCTTCTGAATAAGACTCGTAGCTGCACAACATTAGAAATATCCGTTTGTACAAAAAAATCAAATTTAACTACCGTATATGAGTATAATGATCACATTCACCCTTCCCCTTCTTGAATAAAACTATTTTTCCTTCCCCTTTTTGAAAAACTTGAATGGGAAAGGTGAATGAAAGAGAGGAGGTCTGAGAAAGTGGAATCTAGGACTCATAAATTAGGATACAGAGATCTAAGAATACCATATATCAGGGACATCATCACAACTCGCTCAAATAAATACAGAAAACGATGCTCAGATCATAGCAATCAACTTATCAGTAACCTTTTCAACCTACCAATAGAAGAAAGAAGACTAAAAAGAATTTGGCCCGAAGATCTGTAAAAATCCAGAGAACCGTTAATGGACGGTAACTGATTCAAGCCACCAATCCACATCTCATTTACTTATTACTCTATAGTGTAGTAGATTGTAAATTTGCAGTTGAATGAAAAAAAAATTAATCTTAGTTTTAATTTTTTCTTGCATGAATCCACCTTAAGACTGAGAGATTAATTTTTTAAGATTCGCTTTTTATTGTTATAACGTTTGACATTTTCTTTTAATCAATAATATCCGTATAGTAACTAGTATAATATTTAATTCACCTCACATGGTAGATGCTAATTTTCACCACCATGGACGCTAGTGTCTAATTAGCAAGGTCGCGCAGGTTCTCTATAGACAGAGTCCATTACTATTCGAGCATTTGGCGTGAAACTTAACTTGTATTTTTGCAGAAATATCATTTATTTTGAATATTTTCCAAATGTAGTCGCCATTGCACATAATTTGTTTAACGCAATTCATTGAGCTTGAGTTATTTAAGTTAGCACAAAAATCTTATTAGTGTACCCAATTACCACATTGGCACAAAATTATAGTAGTGATTTGGATCACGTTATTCATATTTACCTACTTTAAATCTTTGACAACTGCGATAAATTTTTGTTTGTTCAGAATTCGAGCATCTAATACTATACATTTAAAGTCAATTGAGTATTATAGCTAGAACAAAACAAAAATCCGATATATTACATAAAACATATGGAAATTAGCTTACGATTTAAAAATATAGGTCACGTTACACACAAGATTTATAAAAAATAAATTATAAAATTTTCAACTTTTCTACAAAGTAAAAATAATAACGTACTGTACAATATACATTATTTAACAAATACTCTTGTGTGTTACCGACTATATTATTATTATTATTATATAAATAAAATTCTTATATCACATTGTTTTTCGATCCTAGGACGTTTTATTTGATCTCTCTCTGTAAACTGTTGTCTAGAAAACAATTTAAAAAGCGCAACTTTTGCAAATGAACATATTTACTCGTCGAACTGGAATCCAAAAACAAAGCGACTTGAACATATATTGTGCATTAAAACAAATAAAAATGTAAATAAAATGTTCATATCCTATCTTAGTATTGGTATTTTATAACAATGATAATATTTACCTAGATATGATATTATGATAGGGGTTATGTTATATTTATCATTAATATTTTGACCCACTTATACATAATTAGTGCCCACCCAGTGTTCCTCATTTGTATCCCCTGAAGCAAAATGAATCACATGTACAGTTCATGAAATATTTGCAAAAATATGAACCAAGCATATTACAGAATCTTCTACATTGGTGTACCTTGTATAATATTTTAAGGAACCACAAAATTACATTGTTTTTAGATACAGAGTACACCTATTTTGCAGATTTGAAACTATCTTAGGAATAAGTATTTCTAATCACACATGAAACTATGAAGAAAATTGTATGGTGTACATCAACTCATTTGACACAATTTTATGCAACATCCAGTATAAATACATGTGCAATAGTGAAAAATACTCACTTTTACATGATAAATACGATTCTGAAATTTAAAAAAATCTATTGATATCAAAATAACATTTTTGGAAATATTTCTGAAAATTTTCAAATGTAACTTTATTCCTGAAAATATTGATGGTTTCGGAGATACCAATAAAGAGATATTGAAACAGTCAACATACCTAGAATGTCCAATCTCTGGACTGTACATTCTAGACCACAACAACGACATGCATATTGCTAAAGACGAATCTGTCTCAAACAGCGTGATCAAAAATATTCTCTACAGAGTGCACTGGAAACTTGCTTTTGGTTTGTGGGAGATCAAGTTTTTGTTGATAATACACTGTCACTTGAGAGATTTGATTAGAACACATTAAAATGAAATGAAACAGTTCAAGGACTTACCTGTGCTAAAATAATTGAAATAAATATAATGGTACACTACAAATTGAATTTAAATGGAAAATACAATATTAAATTTACTTAACGGTATCTTGGCATTGAAGTAAAAGTATTTGAATAAAGTCTCTTAATAATATGAGCATCAACTGCATTTTAGGAAAAAACAATGAGCAAAAGTACAGTTTAGTTCAAAATATACTGTTGGATTCAACTGCCATGAATAACCTATCCACTTAAACCTCCTTTTGTAGGCCCAATAATCTTTAAAAAGCAATAAATTGTTACAGGGTTGAAGCTAAATAAAATTAATGTTTAAAAAATACATTTTTATTTATGAGCTAATGGATTTTTTGAAATCGTACAGCACTAAAACTAAGATTACAAAAGTTATACCTATTTAACAGGTATAAAGTTTATAAATATTAAAAAGAATTAACAGCGACCCTGTTTTTTGAAATATTGTAAATATGAGATATTATATTTATATATCCCAATTAATAATTGGGGTACTTAGGAGCCAATGGTATATTTTAAACATAACTATACTAATTTAAAAACTAATAAATTCTTTTTGGGACTCTAGGAAGATCTATTTCTCTTTATCAGTGAGAAATATAAGCAAATTATACGAATATAATTTTAATTTGTGTTGATATTGTGCTTTTGCAGTTTTTATTGCGAAAACAAAAAAACATATCTTCGTTATGACTTTCTTTTCTATGAAATATATTAAAATATTTCAATAGCTATAATGTATAACTGAGGCAGTAAACAATTTTTAAATAATAGCAGTGGAATAATTGTTAATTGTTTGCCACTCAAATTACATATAATGCCTATTAATAGCAGTCTAAAGCTTGACTTTTTTACATAATTTTTTTTTACCCGCCCCCGATGAACATCCTGGCTTTACTAATATTAGAATGGAGCAATGAAATACTGGATATATCACATTTAAAAATCATTATTTTCTTATATGTAATACCAGAGTTTTATCTTCATTAGAAATATCAACCAGATATTTTTATACACAGGTATTGAAAAAATTATCCAACAAAAGCACAGTGTAACTCAAAGTAGATAAGTTTTTTTAACCAGGATCTGCTCCAAATCAGTAACATTATTAACTTATGTAGTTATTCTAGGGAATTTAACATTAATAGTTGTTTCAAGACTTTTGTTTGTGAAGTCTCTCTTATTTCTCCAGCTAAAAACATTTCATCGACCACAGTGTACACTTTGTAGAAGTTAAATACTAGGTCTAATTCACATACATTGTGGAAATACTCATTTAGAACTTCTACAAAGTTGTGTATTGCTTCTAGATAACTTAAGTTATTGTCATTTACATCCACACATATGCAGAAATAAAGTCCAGCATAACGTCTGTACACAATCTTGAAGTTACGAAACTGAAATAACAAATAAAAGTTTTACCACACAAAATAGTGAAAAACAACAGTACAGCAGTAACTGGCCATATATCAACTGAGTTGAGATTTCATACATAACTTGAAATACTGATAAATATTGTATTACCTCTACGAAATTCGTATGTTTGGCATCTCTTACAGTTACCACAGCATGAACTTCTTCAATTAGTTTTTGTTTTTCGTCATCGTCAAAATTCATGTACCATTTTGCTAATCGTGTTTTACCAGCTCTATTCTGAATGAGGATGAACCGAATCTGTAATAAACACTGCTGATTAGGATACATCTACATAGTAGGAGGCGTTTTCCCGACAAATTTGATAAGAAATATGAATAACATTACTTAAAATAACCACTTTAAAATAAAAATAAGAAATTATTTGTTTATACATTACCATTGTGACAATCACTTAAGGGATGAAATATCAGGAATCCAGGTGTTTTTATAATTTATTAGAAAAAAATTACTACTTGTTCTACTTTATATTGAACTGACAGATGTCACCTTACTGTCACTGTCAGCTTAACCTCATTTGACAAGCCGGCAGTCGACACTCGGCCGAGGCATTTTTTTAGTAGTAATCAAATTATGGAAGAGATCTATGCTTGCTTACATAACAAATTTAAGAAACATAAATGTGAGGAAATATGAAGAAGCACAAATTACCGTAGAGCAAGCTAAACATCTCATTTGCAAAAAATGAATAACTGACAGTTTATTACAAATTTTCTTCCCAACGAAATGTTCTGGCGAAAAATCTCCTACATATTAAGGTTTTCTGTTAACACACTAGAGGGCTTGTATATTTTATATTTGTTTTGAAGAAAAATCATTATAAACATAAACAAAAACTTTTTACTATTAAGATGTCTAAAACGGGAGGTAATTTATCTTTTATCAACAATCATTTTTATGTGTTACTATAATATAATATACATTTCCAGGCAAGGGTAGAAAAAACAAATTTTCTGTTGGTGACAAAGCTAGAGAAACTTTGGAAAACCTAGATGATAATGATCCTATATTAGTAATGTTCAAAGAATATAGTAGGCAGTTGGATGATAAACATGATAGATACGAAAGAATAGTTAAATTTAGCAGAGATATTACTATTGAATCAAAAAGAATAATTTTTCTACTTCACAGCACTAATGCAGATATGTAAATGTTTAACAATATAAATTTTTTCTACATTCTATTTAATGTTTTCTTCAGAGAATCTAAACGGAAGCAAGTGATTGAAGAAGCTGAAAAACGATTAACCGTCTTAATTGACACAGCATTCAAATCTCTAGCAATAGAATTAGCAGGCAGAGACAGTTATCAATACCATAGAGCATACACCAGTGGAATGCAAGAGTTTATAGAAGCTTGTGCATTTTGCAGTTACATCAAAGATGAAACTGTTAAAGATTGGAATACCATGAATAATATGCTTAAGTACAAAACTGATGAAGGTGATGAGATAAGTTTATTATTCCCACAAACAGATTACATTTTAGGACTAGCCGATTTTACTGGCGAACTTATGAGAAGATGTTTAAACACTTTAGGTGTAGGTAATGTTGCAGAATGTTTTAAGCTGTGTAACTTTGTAAGGCACATCAATACAGGATTTTTAGGTGAATATTCACATTTTTAACATTTGATATATTGTTTTTGTGGAAAATAAGCTCCAGTATCAGCTAAGATTCTAATAGTTATAGCTTTAAATCAATTTCAGGCATGATGGCTCCGGGACAAAAAGAACTGTCAAAGAAAGGATATGTTTTGCGTCAGAGTTTGGGGAAAATGGAACTGGTTTGTTATAATATACAGATAAGAGGTAGTGAAGTTCCAAAACATATGCTTTTAAGTGTCATTGAATCCTCTGATGTACAGGATGGTGAAGATGAGGGATTTTTTTAATATCTATTCTTTCCAGTCTGAAACAAAA
>CAJUYG010001217.1:48387-65760 GCA_910591675.1 Galerucella calmariensis
CATTACTTATTCTTTTTTCTTATTATTTTGGGAATTAAACCACAATAATGTTTTTTATTTTTTATTTCGACGTTTCGGTAGCGTTCCAGCTACCGTTGTCAAGATTAACTAGCAATAAAATGAATAAAATAATTTTTGGTCCCTATCTGACACAACGAAAAAATGTGACAACTAGACAATCAATAATATTTTGAAGTTTAAGACTACAAAACTTTGTTGTCAAATTTTATTAAGGTCCATTCATAGTAGATCACATCTCTGGTAAAATGTGAAATAAAATATTTTATTTTATGACATTCTAACGATATGATAGTCTTCTAGAAATGGAATCCAGTGAAGTGCACGTTCCAGGAACGGTTTTTATTGGGATAGCGCTTTTTTTTAGCTTATTTTTGGAAATGTTAATAAAACGCGTTTGTTGTTACTTTTTTGTGTATGATTATTTTTGTTTTGAAAACATGTATAACTCAGTTTGGTGATTTTGTGTATTGAAGTGTGTATCGATTAACAACTATTCCAATGATAAATCATAAGAAAACCTAGATAAAAACTTATGATGATATCCTGATAACGCAGGTAATTGATTATTGGAAATTTCTCTTTCTAACATTGGTAACCAAATTTGACTTCATTCGGCTGAAATACTAGCTACACATTTATCTGCATTTAGTTGTATCAAAGCACTTTCTTTGATTTTTCGTCTTTTATTATTGGGCTCTTTAAATATTATTTTTGTCGAATCCCATTGAATTTTATGCCCCTCTTCCCAAGCATGTTTACAAATACCTGACTTGAAGAACTCCCTATCTTTGATGTATTTTTTATGTTCACTTATTCGGACTTTCAATGGTCTAGATGTTTCACCTAAATAGAATTTGTCGCATTCACAAGATATCTGATATATGCAATTTTTTGAAGATTGTTCTTCATTTTTTGGTTTCGTTTTTGTTAAGATAGATCTCAAAGTATTGTCAGATTTGAAGCTGGTTCGAATGTTAAATTGATTATCAATTTTCTTAATTCTTTCTGACAAACCCCTAACATACGGTATTGTCAAGTTTTTAAAAATTATGTTAGCTGAATTATTGATATTCTTATGGGGTATTAACAATGAGCCTTTCTCTATATTCTTGATTTCTTGGCATTATTGGCATTTAAAACATTTTTCAGTAGAGTTTTCTCCTTCGTGAAATGATTATCATTAGAACAAATGATTCTGGCCCTATCGTATAAAGATTTTACTACCCCTTTTTAACGCTTATAGCATGATTTGGTTCAAAATTCAAATACCTATTAGTCTGTGTTGGCTTCCGATAAACACTTGTTTCATACCCTGTAGGTGTTTTATTGATAAGAATATCCAAAAATGGTAAAAAATTGTTATTTTCAATTTCAATTTCAAATTTTATAGATTTTTCTCCTTCATTTATATTTATTAACAACATTTCCAAAATAAGCTAAAAAAAGCACTATCCCAATAAAAAAATCTCTTAAGGGATTGAGCATGGGTGTAATGTTTGGCTAGTTCCGCAATTGTCGAAGTCGTTAGGCCGTAGGTGTCACAAAGTCCTAAAATTTTTAGCCCAGCCACTTCTCTGGCTGAAGAATCGGCACCTTTACATCTGTCGTGCCCTTTTACCCACCTCAGGATAAGAACATTAAAAAATCATTGTTATCAGTGTAAGAAACGATTTCTTCTGATGCTTCACCTGAAGCGTTCACAATAATCCTCTTAACTTAAATGGATGCGTTTGAAAAACTAATAAACAGCGAAGTGTTAACTCTACGACCTTAATACTTCAAGCGCAACTTTAAAAATTTTCTTTGACGTTGTAATATTTCCCAGCTCGAATCTCGAGGTTCTATTGAATGATATAAGCCTCAGGATTCACCGGGGTCGTTTAATTCCTTTAATTTTTATAGACCAGGCAATCAACAAGCGTCAATAGTTTGATTTGTAGTAGGTCAATTTACTTTTGAATTGACATGATGACTGATTTTAAAAAAGTGATTTTGTTTGGCTTTTTTTTTTAATTTCAAAGGACTTGTTACATTTTTGCACAAAACAAAATACACAAAAATGTGACCTAATAAAAATTATTTTAGTGTTGGAAGGTACATTCTGTACAAATAATCGAAAAAAAAAGTAGAAAGTTTTTGAAATTGAAAATTATCTATTGCAAAACCACAAATATAAAACATTTTAGTCTTTATAATTTTGGTTTGGATATTTGTCACCATATTAAGCCAAGCTCTGATAAAAAAGGTGAAAAAATATCTTAGAGTCCCACTTAGGTTATGTTAGGTGTGTGGTGAGTGGAGGCACTCCACTGCTACTCGCAAGAGTCTATTTTCGCTCACACCTATTCAGATTTCACCAAACAAATTCAGCTTCTTAACAAAGCCGATTAGTTTATTTGGTGAATGATATTTCAGGTCCGAGGGCGAGAAAGAGACCCTGCAAAACATCAGATACCTGATTCAAGCCACGGCGGGGCAGGCACAAATAATATGCTCTGCTGTTTCATCATCTTCCAGACAAAGATGGCAAGTTTCAACATATGATGATTCAGATGACAGTGGCCTGTTAGACAACGTAGGTCATGACTGCTATAGTCTAATATTTGTTTGGAGACATTCTTCGAAGGGTGTATAAAAGCCTTTGAATGAACCAATCCTGGTAAATTATACCAGAAGTCTAAAGCTCTTCTTGCTGTCCAGGTATTTAGTGTTTGTTTGGCAAAACTTATTACGATGCCAATAGTAGGCCCTGGTCCAATAGAAACACGTGCTGCATTCTCCCGTCTGCCTTCTCGTTTCCATCCATGCCAGAATAGCCAGGGATCCAGACCAGCAATACTTTATTGAGTTCTTCTATTGAGGAGAGTCTTTTTTGGCAGTCTAAAACCATTTTCGACGTTACACGGTGCTTTCAAAGCCACTTGGCTGTCCGAGAAAATTTTTATTGTTGTATATATGAGAATGGCTTGCTCCAATATCTCCACACATGAAACAATGGCGTAAATTTTCGCCTGGAATACGTTTGCATAGGATGCTAGAGAGGTTGAAATTTCCCGCTTAGGTAATTTTTGAAGGACTTTTATTTTTTTATTACATTGTAGGCTTCGCGGAGTGGAGTTGATGAATTTTGTTTACTATAGACTCTTAGTAAATAAAAATATATTATTCTGAGGTGGCTTGAAGGGCACGACGAAAAGGTGATCGGATTGCCGATTCTTTAGCCAGAGAAGCGGCTGGACTAAAAATTTTAGGACCCAGTGACACCTACGGCCTAACTAACGACTTCGAGAATAGGGTACAAGCATAAATTTTGCTATTGGTTGGAATTGACGCTTTATCAGGTCTCCTAACACCTTGCATGCCTATTTTTTCCAAGAAAATATAAACTTTACTTTTAAAACGACTTTAAAAATCATAAAATTTGAAAGTCCGCCAAAACGCGCTTTACGTCATAAAGATGGCTGCCCCATGGTGTGACGTCATTTGTTTACGTTCTTCTTCGTGTATCACGCTCTAAGTTCTTGTGACCTAATTTGTTTCTGAAAGCTTTAAAAATGGATAAAGCCGAAAAAAACTGTATTCCAAGTATTGCATTGCTCCAGAGTGTAAATCAACGTCTATTAAAACTCCAGACAAAATATTTGTTACTTTACCTTGTGGCGTAAGCAGAAATACACTTGAGAGAAGGGCATTACTTTTGTTTGTGAAGACCAATAGTTTGAGGTTATGTATCTATTTGTCCAGGAATCAACCATAAAAACATAATTTTCTTACGACCACACATCGAAATATGGTTGGTATATATTGTAACGTTTATTCTAATTTATATTTACAGATTTATATTCAAATACAGTCCTTATTTAATAATTTATATAATACACTAAACACACACTAACTATAATTTATATGAGAGTCACTTAATAAACACTTTATCGAGGCGCGATTGCTTTCTTTCAGTATCAACACTAACTGACTAACTAACTCCGCTGCGATGCTCGTCGCCTATTTATATTCGCACGTATTGTAGTTCTAGAAAACTCTCGAAGTTCTGGTGGATGCGCTGGTTTTTTCTAGATGTTACGTATTCCAGATCATTCTCGAAAATAAGGCGTAGGAGCCATAGTCGTATAATATGGGAATTTCACTGGGGCACTAATTGAGCACATTAATGCAGCAGCTCGCGTAACATATTATATAAATAAAACATAGTTTAAATCGTACTTTATGATAATGCTTTAACTCCTCTTATTTCCTCTGCATTAAAGCAGCTGTTTGACTTCATAAATTCAAGCAGCATAAATGAGTCTACTTTGGTCAAGTTATCAGTTTCTGCTTTCACAAAACCTTCGCTAGCCATATCTTCACTCACAAAATATGAAAGAATCGTCACTGAATTAGTAAATAAAATATATTCTTCCAAAAGTTTTAAAATATCCTCGGAAATATCGAATATTTATGTCCACTTTCCACTTTACGTTGACTTTTAGAAATAAAAAAAGCACACACAAACATGTAATGGTCTCAAACAAACATATAAATGACATTTTTACGTCGATGAAGCAATTAATAGTTGATTAAAATACAATATAAACACACAACTACACATAACCTAATGCAATACCGGCCATATTGACATAAGTAAACACAAGAGATATGACATCACACAAATCATCGGTAGTGTCCGGAAATCCTCGGGTTGTGGTCGGAAAGTGCATTGAAATTTGAATTTTATTATAAAATTTTGAACTAATTTCCAATGGAAACTGGTATATTTCCTATTATTAGTAATTTTTGATATTATATATTTACTATTATAAATTAATATCCAAGCAAAATATGAAATATGCGTGTATTCGATTGCGGAACTAGCCAAATGTTACACTCATGCTCAATCTCTTAAGAGCTAATTGTTCCACTACCAGCAGTGAAGTCTACAATTATTGCTTCTTCCAGCCAACTGAGATGTTGAATTTCTTTATTAGTGGTTAATATTTTTTACTATTATTAACCTAGGTTAATAATGGACAAATTCAAATAGTTCAACAAAAACTTGTACGACATAATTTTGTATACCCAGGAGATTGTCTACAACATATTATTTGCTGCTTGAAATCACCTATCAAGATGAAATTATATGAATAAAAATGCCATTAGTTTATAATTCGCGCTAAACCGAGAATGACTGATGACATAACGAGTACGTTCATAATTATATCGAAAACTGACAGTGTACTTGTCAGTCAGCCGACGGGGTAAACGCTTCTGGTGGTGCGTTTGTGAATTATTTTCAATTTTTGTCCTAAATTTGGCTGGTAGTGGAAAAAATTGTATATACACCAAGGTGGTGAAGACATTTATAAACCTCGCACCTTATTCCGCTCAGGGCAAAGTCCCTCGCGGAATAATTTTGTTTCTCGGTTGATAACAATAGTCTCCACAACCTTGGCGTATAATATACTAAGTATTGTTTATTTATTTTATTCCGACAAAATAATTGGAGATGCAAATCAAATGCAAGAAGTTTCAACTTATTCCAGATATACAACCTCTAATAATAATTTATAAAATGAACCTAAATGACAAATACCTACGTGGAAATCTATCTTCTCTTTAGGAACAAAACAAACCATGTATCATTCCGCGCAGTTGTATAGTATATGCGGTCAAACATTTTATGTCATATCAAAAAAACTATGAATATATTTATACAAATATGTTATCTCCTTCAACGAATAGTATGTACTAAATCACGGCGAAAAGTCGAGTAAAACTACCCGGACTTTTTTGAATTGTACGTCTACGGTGTTGGTTAGATACACAATTTTTCTCTCTGGCCGTTTCCTTCACAAGATTTTATCGATTATATTGGTGGATATTCTAAATGGATTGTATTATCAAAAAAGTGTAGAAATTTGAAAAAAATACTCTTTAGATTGCGATTATTTGTGAGTAATTTTGAGGAAATATTGGAAATACAGGAGAACAGGAGCAAAGACATTTTTTTGTTGGCCTACCTTACCGGAAAACCAATCATATGAACACTAAAAATGGGGCAGGAAGTATAGTTGTTGCACTAAAAGATTGTAGTCACAATGGCAACAAAAGTATTTGTCCCATGCTACCTGCTTTATCTGAATCTAAAGTTTATAGACTTATTTTGTTAAATTCATACGGTGAATTTGATATTTTTATAAATTGAGTTGATGTATAGTTTGGCAAGTTTATCTGTAGCTACGGGGCGTCGGTAAGAGGCGAGGAAAAACATGGCGTATATCTGTCAAACGTACAAATGGCGTACGGTACCTATTTTACCAAGTAAAACTGAAATTACAAAGGTAACTGACAATACGAACACCACTGGATAAATCAATATCACTCAATTGACGAAGTGAGAGGGAAGATCTCACGCACGCGCTTGCCAATAAGAAGTAACCTGGTCGATAAAAATCACCAATTATGTAATCGGAGGGTGTGGTCATTATGGTTTTCGTACAACGTTGCCAGAGCTTTAAGAATCCCATAACAAATTTGGAAAAGTGTTCTCTTTTAATATTCATAAATTGGAAAATAATGTTAATAGAATAAATCCAAGGAAACGAGCACATTATGAAATTAACGTTCAATCATATTTTTAATATTGTTAATAATAAAAAGACCCATTTATAATTATTATCACTACATAATCAGTTCTTCTATTTTTTTATAGTTAAACGTGGCAATGTCGAACGTTTTCGACTGCATTCCTTTCACGGTTTCAGATAAACTTGCCAAAGTATAAGTAATGAAGTTATCCAATTGTTTAGTTGTGCTGGTGAAGCAAGCTAAAATGTTGTTTTCATATCAGTGCCAGTACACACATTTTTCACTAAGAGGGTGTTTATGAATTATTTTTTCTATATTACCCATGAAAATTTCACCTGAAAGGGAACTGAGAAGGTTGCACATAATCAAAACAATTTTTTGTTATAAACCTCGCCATTAAAATTAAAATAATTTTGATTTAGGTCCGGTTCTATCACCTCTGGACAAAAGTGATGGTTTGTCAACCACTGGTCAGGTGTTAATCTTGAGGTTAGGAAAAAATGTGTTCTATCATCATGTGTCAGCTACTTTTAACCAGTGGTTACTTAACATCGATAGTTTTCGTGAATGTACTTGACTTGTTTTCTCCGAAGTTTAATCGCTAAAACTTGAAAAACGTCGAAGATATGAAATTTTGCCAATTATGTTGTTATATGCAATACTTAAAAAACAACCCCCGTTTTCCAAAATGCAAATATTCTGATTAGATTTAATTGGTTTTAGATTTGAATGCACAAATACAAAATTTTTCGCTAAAACGAATGTTTTTACAGTCCCATAAATGTCTTTTTTGGTAAACAACAAGAAAAATAATATATGCTGTTTTTAAACTGAGGCTAAATTATTTCAAAACTCCAATAAAATGGATCCCAATACACTATGCAAACTTCCAATTTAATGAAAAGAACCATTAAACTCGAATTTTGATGACATAATCCTTTTATTACTATAGTTAGCATTAAATTACTATTATCTTAACTCCATTAAACTTTGGGACATCGTTTCCATCGTGATAACCATCTAGTTTTAGGTAAACATTCCAACAAATGTATAATCCACGGAGATATTTTATACCAGCAATAACATTAAGATGAAGAATTTTATTACACGAGCGAGAATATGTACAGACATTTTTTTTAATTTTTAATTATAAAAAATTAATCATTTTTCTAATAGCAGTAAATACACTTTGGCATATTAACCTTTCCGGAGAAACTTCGTTGAATAGAGAGAGCAAGCTGCTGGGTAAACAAGCTCAGAGCTCCATGTACGTCTAGTTTCAACAGGATTTAGAAAATCTTGAAGCCCGAGAGATCGCGAAAAATCTTCTATTGTCGAAAAGCTTTCGAATAAACACAAAGAACTGCACGACTTTTTAGACCAAGCGAAAAGTGTACGAAAATCGATAGTGAATTTTCTAAATTGAATACAGGATGGCCCAGACTTAACAGTCGAATTGAAACTGTTTAAATCAAAATAGGCATGATCACAGTCAGTAATAATAATTAGAAATAAATGTATACGTTACTAAGAGTCTATCTCTATCTGTAGAGTAGGGAGGCTCACAGCACTTATGCCACATGTGACCCATTGTACATCCTCCCCGTGAATCGTCTATCCTGTCTTTTCCAGGAAGGTGGACAGGTCACTAGGAGACATCTCCTTTATATCGGCAAGTGTAGGCCAAGACTCACCGAACACACACTTTCTTATTGACGATAACTCCGGACACTCGCATAAGACATGCCTGACAGTTTCATCTACCTGTTCACACATCCTGCAAAGAGGTGAGTCCACTAGCCTCATAGTATGGGGGTGTTTCCTTAGTTGACAGTGGCCAATCAGAAATCCTACTGTTAAACGTAGGTTTTTCCTGGTCATCGCCACATATTTCTTTGGCGCCACCTTCCCAGGGTCGCCCAGGGTGATCCTGGCAATACTGCATCCATAGCAGTATGGACTGCATCCATAGAACTTTGATTACCAGAGATCAAGAGACTAGACTTATCAATACCATTGATTGTAACAGGACTACTTTAGCCACAAAAAAGCGAGTAAACACAAATCTCCAGAATGGTTGGTAATATCATCAGAACAAAGAAAAGCAAACCAACTCATCAGAGGTAATTGTCAAAATTCACGAAAGAAGAAACTGCAGAGCAGGAAACTACATGGAAAGTTCATTCTTGGGTTGCAAGGTCATAGAACTTTGATTACCAGAGATTAGGAGACTAGACTCATCAATACCATTAATTGTAACATAACTACTTTGGCCACAAGAAAGTGAGTGAACACAAATCTCCAGAATGGTTGGTAACCTCATCAGAACAAAGAAAACGAACAAACTCATCAGAGGAAATTGTCAAAATTTACGAGAGAAGAAACTGCAGAGCAGGAAACTACATCAAAAGCTCATTCTTGGGTTGCAAGGTCATAGAACATTGATAACCAGAGATCGGAAGACTAGACTTATCAATACCATTAATTGTAACAGAACTACTTTGGCCACAAGAAAGTGAGTGAACACAAATCTCCAGAATGGTTGGTAATCTCATCAGAACAAAGAAAACCGAACCAACTCATCAGAGGAAATTGTCAAAATTAACGAAAGAAGAAGCTGAAGTGCAGGAAACTACATGAAAAGTTCATTCTTGAGCTGCAAGGTCATAGAACTTTGATTACCAGAGATCAGGAGACTAGACTTATCAATACCATTAATTGTAACAGAACTAATTTGGACACAGCAAAGTGAGTAAAGACAAATCTCTAGGATGGTTGGTAATCTCATCAGAACAAAGAAAAGCAAACCAACTCACCAAAGGTAATAGTCAAAATTCATGAAAGAAGAAACTGAAGAGCAGGAAACTACATGAAAAGTTCATTCTTGGGTTGCAAGGTCATAGAACTTTGATTACCAGAGATCAAGAGACTAGACTTATCAATACCATTAATTGTAACAGAACTACTTTGGCCACAAGAAAGTGAGAGAGCACAGATCTGGTTGGTAATCTCATCAGAACAAAGAATACCGAACCAACTCATCAGAGGAAATTGTCAAAATTAACGAAAGAATAAACTGAAGAGCAGAGCACGTAAAAATAAGGCAAAAACAGGTCTTCGTAGCCGTTTCAAAAGAAAATTTTTAACAACCTTTTTGTTTCTCTCCTTATTTGGAAAAATAATTCCGATTGCCTTGCAATTAAACTGAAACAGCTCAGACTTAATATGAAGTTCCATTTCTTAAGAAATTCAACAAATTAATCGTAGCTGATTATTTAAGAAATACAGACGACGAACGACTATAAGGAGAAATATTTCAATTTTGTCGAAACGACTGAATTTTTCCAGAACAGAAACGTATTCAGCTACCCTCTAGTTTATTCACGAATCCAAGAGCTGCGTGAATCGTTTGTGATGTTTTTCATTCAAAACCAGGAAAAAGGTACAGGAAAATCTTCATAGTGACCAACTTCGTTATTTCAAAACTCCTTTGTAGATATTTTCGAAAAATTGCCTATAACCGGAGGCGATTCGGTAATTTGTTTTCTAATGAGTTCATTATTGACGAACTTTATAACTTTATCAAATTTGTTAATTATGTGCAGTAGCGTTCGTGGAAACTGGGTTTCCTGGAAAAGTCTTTGTATATTCATCATTTACCAAGGAATTGGAAAACAGTGGCTGCTCGCTACAATACCTAAAATCAAAAACTAAAATGTAATCCAAAACGTAATGAAATATAAAACACTGAACAGAACTATGAATGTCAATGGGGTAGTTGTTCAAAATGTTCATCGCAACATCCTGTACAGAATGTTCCTCACATATATCCATAAAAAGATATCTAATGATGTGCTGTAATGGATGTGTTGTTGATGGATACTTCTATAGATTATAAGTGTGGAAGGGCCTCTGAATAGGTGGTGTGGGTCACTTGGAGGATCATCTCAAGAGGAATGAAACAACTACTTCTAGCACTGGGACATGTTTGATTTATTTATGAAATACATTACACTACATACTAAACTAATACTTTGCATAAGTACCTAGCCGTATAGCATACTTATACGTACCTAATGATTAATTAATCACTAGTAGGTGACTATTCAACTATGTAGAATAGTCTTCTTCAAGTATTCTGTATCGACTTCTTCTTCTGATCAATACTGCAAGTATATTTATATAACTGGTCAAGTTCGAACAAAACAAATAAACATATAATTGTTGTTGTCTTGCACCACGCTTGAGCTCGACAATAACCTTCTTTATTTATATTTATATAATAATGAAATGTTCGAACGTTTTGTTGAAATCAGATCAAGGGAGTTTAATTCTTATTTTAAATATTTATATTATATTATTATATTGGGCCAAAAGGCATCACAGTAAGACTAGATCATCACGCTGGCCATTTTATCGACTCTCGTTTCCCTAATCACATATTGGGAAATATTGCATCGTAGTACTGCTAGACATTACATTGGTAATGTGGTTGCGTTTCATCCTGCTTCAGGGATTCCTGGAACGACATCATTTTGAAGTAGTGCCAAATAATGATCGCCATTCAAATTGATTGGGTTTCCAAGAATCCCTACTCAAACATTAACCTTTTAAGCGTATTGCTTGTGTTCATCTCTCATCCAGTCAGGATTTTCCGTTAACCAGTAGCGGAAAAAGTGAAATCATCATCAGAAAACCTAACGTCTTCTGATTGTGTAATATAGTTATAAAACATGACCGTCATTTGCTGACAAAAATGAGTTCCCATATGAAAATCGTCTTCCATGAGCTCCTGTGTATCAATTTATGGGGTTGCAATTTATTTTCTTTTAATATCCTTACTATCGAACCATGGCTTGAGTGTAGAGGATGCATGTCTGCTCAAGTATGTGGACTTTCCTCAAACTCAAGTATCACATCTAATTTGATTTGATCACTGATTGAATTAGCAGCTGATTTTTTTATCTGTCTTACATGATCAAACTTGCGAAGATGCTTCTCTATGTTATTAATTGTTCATTGGGATGTAGTCGGTGAAAACGTTTCATTATTATGATATTTTGATTAGGATCAATCACAGACCTGCCTTTTTTCCATTTCTACCATCGTAATGTGCTAGAAGGACAATAACAATCGATGACGCACACCAAGAAGGTTATTATATGAACTCCATGATGCCCTGCGAATGGGCGTAATTGAAATTTACATTATATAGTGGTTGGATACTGGTGCACGTTATTATTTGAATCACCCATTCCAGGAATTTTTATATTTCAGAGCAGTTTACCCAGTCCTACTCTTAGTTTTCATAGAACCGACTATTGCTTTCCTTTCGAACATATAAAAATATCTCGAAACGATCTAAGCTGACAGAGAAGAAAAAAATCGTTTGTTTAATATTCTTGATGATTATTACGGGGTATAATTTTCCAGGAAAGTAATATGCAGCACTTTTAAATTAAAAATTACTCCTAAGAATAATTGCTGAATCTTTAGTAGTTGGCAAATAATAGAGAATGAGCGACCTCTACATATTTTCCGTGCGTCTGAATAATACTCGTAGCAGTTTCATGGTAGGTAATCTTAATAATTGAGTTATTTCGTAACATATATAGACGATATGCGGGGAGTGTGATAATGTAATGAATGTTCCAGAAAAGGGAACATCAATCAGATTTTAGATAAAGACTAAATTGCTTGTTTATGTTATCCTTCTTAATATTTGATAGAAACTGAACACTCCTTTAATTATTCGTGAAAAATGAATCAATCCATTAAACTTCATGATATTTATAAACCATTAGCTAAAACCAAGACACACTTTGTTGTGGCTCAGTTGTATGCAGCGTTGTGGAGAAATTTTACACTAAGGAACTATCTTTGGAGCGGATAAAGGGAAAGTTATGAATTTCTAGGACGGTGAATGTGTGTACCTAGTCGACTAATCCATCTCTAAGAGTATCTGTATCTGTAGAGTAGGGAGGGTGAGTGTAGGCTCACAGCACTTAGGCCACATGTGACCCATTGTACATCCTCCCAAGGAGTTGTCCTCCTAGGTCATCGTCCATCCTGTCCTCCTCAGGAAGGTGGACAGGTCACTAGGAGACATCTCCTTTATACCGGCAGGTGTAGGCCAAGACTCACCGAACACACACTCTCTTATTGACGATAACTCCGGACACTAGCATAAGATATGCCTGACAGTTTCATCTTCCTGTTCACACATCCAGCATAGAGGTGTGTCCACTAGCCTCATAGTATGGAGGTGTTTTCTCAGTTGCAGGGGCCACTCAGAAATCCTACTGTTAAACGTAGGTTTTTCTATATCATCTATTTCATCAAATATTTCTTCGGCGCCAGCTTCCCAAAGTCGCCCAAGGTGATCCTAGCAAAACTGCATCCTTTGATTCTATCCCATCTCTTAAGGGATTGAGCATGGGTGTAACGTTTCTAAGAGTAAACTGTATTTCAATATTCTCTAACTCTCTTTGATAATGTGGAGGTGCGCCATCATTTATTCCAGATATAACTTTATTTTGGAGTGAATCAATATATGTAGCACAGGTAAGCGCAACTTCAAGAAAAAACGTTTTCACCAAGCCTGCCCAAACATTAACTTGTTGTGGACGAGGTGTATCTTAAACCAGTACTGATTACAATTTGACCAGTACCAACCGGAAATGAAGATGACCAGAATTTTCAAATACAGCATGATCATGATTTCCATTCCTAAAAACTTCCATATTACATTCTATATATTTTTATTAGTTTTATAATATGCATAATGTATTGAATTAAATAATTTTCATTCGAAACATAAAATTTAACGAGCCATTTGTAAAGGCTACTATCATTGGTGTAATGCAGTTTGACGTACTAGTCCCAACACGCCCATCGACCTTAAGCAGACCAATCATATAAGCGCTGTGAATATAAACTGTTGATAGAGAAGCTCTGCGCTTGAGTCGTGCAGTTTCCAACTAATCCTAACCGTCCCAATTTTTTGGGCTGATGAAGATCGATTTCTATTGTGTACCTGTTATATATGTCCTCTATTAGATGCGAGTCATTGTTAAAAGCGTCTTTATACAGGCGAGTCTTATTTTACGTGATGTTCACCTATCGGACGTCAAAGAGTGTGGAGAGGTACCGAGAATCTTACTTTCAATGTCATGTCTCTCTTAGATTTCAATTTGGCGTTGGAGGACTGTTGGTGTGGGGAGGAATTTATTTGGAAGTCCGTACAGACCTCGCCATACAGAAGGAAATATTATCATCAATAAATACATAAGAGAATGCGAAGAAGAGCAATGGCACCTTACATGCCAATTACATGACAAACCGTTCTTTTAATGCACGACCGTACAAATGTTGACGTTCAGATATTCGATTATCAGTTGAGCATATATGAGATATATTGGAAAAACGAGCTAGACAGAACTACTCCGAGTTTCCAGCTCTGGTTGCACTTGCACAGGCATTGACAAACGTGGCAAAGTAGCAGCGGATAATACTCGATCCTTATGAGAAAAATCTTCATACCGCAGTTGTCCATATTCATTTTTGTTGTTGTATCTATTTTACATGCATTGTAGTTCCCCATTCCATTTTATCTGGCTTGTAATCAAACCAAAAATGTGCTATAATCTGCCTGTACACATTTTTCTTCAAATATTCAGTTTAAAAAATAAATTATAAAGTGGAAATCTAACTTTCATACCCATATATTTACGAGATGTCAACATCTTTTTCTTTTCGCTTTATTCTAAAGCGCTGGTTGAATTTTCCAAGAAAATTACTTCACTTTATACTATGTCATTTTCATATAAGTGAAGGTTTGAAAGTTTTGTTCTATTTCCAGGGTACAAAGGAGCATACTTATTTTGATTGCCATGTTCTAATACGAAAATAATATGCTGAAGTTAAATTTTTTACTAAGCAACCACATTGAACAGCTACTTTTATTGATAATCTTAAGTAAATACGTCTTTAGAGAGCCACATTTGAATAGAGAATTCATTAAATGGTGAATAGATGGCCCTTTACATTCATCAAGACTCTGAAATTTCATACAACGCGGTTTCCAAAGAAAAACTAATTTTTTTACAAATAATTAATGTGAAATTTATTGAATTGTAGTATTTTAAATGCCCAATGAAGTGTTGATCATAAATTGTGAACAACAGGATCAGATTACTTATGAAATAAAATTCATAAACGAGAGACTGAGTAAAAGTAACGACTTATGAATATCTGGAAACTATTTCGACAGATGGGAAGAAGAAATAACAAATAATAGTGAAAATATATCAACGAGACTGTACTACACACCAAGTAAAATAATACTGGGACATAGAGATATTGATATGGAAGTGAAAATGAAAATCCACAATACAATAACAATACCAATAATAACATACGTAAGTGAAAATTGGACATTGAAAAAGAAGGATGAATCAAAGTTGATCACAATTATTGAGGTCAAGCACCTAAGAAGAATAGCAGGAAAAACAAAATGGGACAAATGTAAAAATTAAGAGATAAGACAGATAACAAAACAAGAACCAATAATACGGAAAATAAAGGTGAAACAAATGAATTAGTATGTACATATTTTTAGAATGGAAACAGACAGAATTACAAAAAAAGACGTCGAAGCGGGAAGTACTATCCACAGAAAAATGGGACTAAAAAACGGGGATAAACCAAATAAAAGAGATGGTGATAGGAAAGGAAAAGCTCTGGATGAAATACAAAGATTAGCAAGAGCCAAGAAAGAGTAGATGCATTGTGTACAAGAGGAATCAGAATCTTCGTCCGACACCTGAAAAGGTAGAAGAAGGAGAAACAGATGATAGTGATAATGATAAAGACGAGGAAGAGAAAAAAAAGAGGAACAAGAAATGTCCAATGATGTTAACAATTATTGCACGATATGTTATCGCTTACGTACATCATCGACGTTTTCCTGGGCAACCGTCGATGCTGGTGGACCTATTCTTGGAACGTCACTACGATTAACCAACAACTGTCTTCGAAAAAAATTATTATTCCACGAAAATTTTCTCGGCTTCAGTTTAGGTACAGCTTTAAACGAAGCGGTTCTGAAAATTTTTCGTTAGGTTAACTAAACATGAGTTAATTTTGACATTCGATATTTGTTGACAGGCGCCAACTATGTTGTTCTATGCAACACTTATAGGATAACCCTCATAAAATAAAGTACAGTTAGTATTGTTTGATTTACCTATTCGATTTTTTAAATCGGAGAAAATGAGACCGTTTATATTTAATATATTTTTTAATGTCCACTGAAAACGTCAAATCTCATAATAATTCTTATCGACCTATTGACTATCATTTTACAACCAACTGGTCATTTCTAAAATGAGAGTTGGATGATTCTACTTGGAGTTTTATCGCTGCCAACTCAGCTGGAATTGTATGAGTATTCCTCATGTATACCCCCGTTCTCCAGCTTTTGCTGCTAGGCAAATAATATATTTTTGGGTCCTCATGAATTTATTTCTTTTTTTATATTGGAAATCGAACTTTAACATGATTTGTTTTCATTATGAAATGTATCTAGACCGGCTATAATTATTCAATAAATCAACATAGAAGCGTTGATACTAAAATATTGGGTGGTCAATATAAAAAAGAAAAACGGGGCCGAATGTAAAGAAGCAACGATGAAGATATTGTGGATAAAATGTTGGGCAAACTTTTACAAGAAAAATACTAATGACTACAATATTTCGATTGACCCGTTTAACACTATATTTATAAAACAGCGTGCTAGGTCTCACATTCGATCTCTTGCGATTCTCTTAAACAGCAAGAGTATAGTCTGATCTTTGTTATTTTTGTTGATAATTTTGATTTTATCATATTTTCTAGGGCTCTGCTGGCTTTCATTATCATTTTGTCTATATCCACGTCTTTATATTCAAAGTGACTTACTTTTTGAAACGAATAGTTTTTTCCACTGTTTGTTATATCTAGTTTCACCCATTTTTAGATACATATTTAGTTTTTTCGTCATTGATATACATGCCATACTGTCTCAATTTATTTTCCAGATTTCTGAAATTTCTTCAGTTCTTTTTGTGATTTTGATATTATTGTGACCCGTTTGACAATATAGTACCTATTTAAACAAGCTCGAAATACCCGCGATAAAATCAGGAAAAAACTACTAACAGAACCATGTAAACGTCAGTCCAGTTCAGATTCGTTAAATTTGTCTGAAGTTAACAAAATAATATTGCTATGAAGGTCTTATACGTCAATTTTAGCATATAACTGCTGTGCGTGGCGTGGAAGAGAGGCAGTTGGATTTGGACACTGGAGAAATGAAGCTGGCAAATGATACGATAATGTACCTTTTGGAAGAATTACAATGAATGGATGGACTAAATCTGAAGCAGAGGCAAAATTGGCTTGAGTGTAAAGGACAAAAAGATCACAAATAGTGTAAGAGAGCAACTATTGCTGAAAATCACTGGTCATGGCAATGAAAGTTTTATAAAATCATACTTAAATCTCGATCAAGAACACCAAAACAAGGTGATAAATATTATGCATGGTAATAGATCTATTACAGTAGAGTGAAAAATTTCAGGTACAGCTCTAAACTGAGCGGTCTTAAATTTTTGGAGTTGAAATGTGACAGTTAATTTTGACGTTTGGTGTAATTATTTATGTTTAGCAATTGGAATGGGCCTTTTCAGTTATTTTTTATTGTAAGTATTTTATGAAAAAATGTCC
>CAJUYG010001217.1:65770-79654 GCA_910591675.1 Galerucella calmariensis
GGTTAGGTGTGGGTATTGCTTTGAGTGTACTTGTTAAAACTTTTCACTGCCGCGAAAATCCTTTTAGTC
Source organism: Galerucella calmariensis (assembly GCA_910591675.1). Classification (NCBI taxonomy): domain Eukaryota; kingdom Metazoa; phylum Arthropoda; class Insecta; order Coleoptera; family Chrysomelidae; genus Galerucella; species Galerucella calmariensis. The sequence continues at coordinate 65,840 of CAJUYG010001217.1, forward strand.
TTTACGAATCTTTGTTATATTTGCTTTAGTGGAAAATGCGGCAGTTCCAGAGTTTATTTGTGAAAGTTTGACGGCAAAATACTAGGCCAGGTGCTAGGAAAGATTTCAACATTTGAAATTTTCAATTAATTAGATCACAATGGAAAAGTATTCATTTATTACTGTGTTTTATATTAGGATACTAGGAGCCGATTTCATAATATGTTAGTAAAGTCAACTTAATGAAATGAGGTAAATTAGGTAAAGTGTTCTTTCCAACTGTAGTAGAGTGAGTTCAGTTTCATAGATATTTATTTAGATTAAATTAGATTAGAATTGGAGTGGCTCTTTGTCCTTTCCTACTGCGACCTTTGCAGATCTATTCTGGTCCTTCCTATATTTAAAGCTCTATATCTAGCTTTATTCTTTTCACTAAACTTATTAGCCTGGATACCGCCTCCCTTGCCTAGCTCTCTACCCTCGGTTTTTCTTCTTCGAGTAAGTGAAACCGCACCTTGCTAGGCCTTCTCCCTGGCAGAACCTGCATGGGCTGTGATCTGCTTACAATGCTTACCATGTTCAGTCAGCATTCCCACCATCATCCTCGTCGTTTTTCGACTTTGACATAGTAGGTCGTGTGCCAGATTGGCCGAAGGGCTTTTAAGGGAAAATATAGCGTGCCTCTGTACTGAGCGAAACGCCTGGCTGTTTATCCATTTGTGGATGATCTCTTTACGTAGGCATTTAGCAATTCCACGGGAAGGTGCTGGCCCTATCATGACCTCCGTTGCTTAGCTGCTTGGCTAAAGTCTTATATATATGTTGTATCCCTAAGACTTGAGAATTTGTTTTAAAATTTGCTCTTACTTTTACCAGACGTGTTTAATGTCTCAGTGACATTAACCAGGCTTCGAAGGCATTTATATGTAAAATGTCGTGTTAAGCAGTGGTGACAACGAAATATGGCTGTTTTTATCACTGACGCCAGCTTAGGATGTAGCAGTAGTAGAAAAAGAAAAATATCTTAACAATAATTGCTTCAATGTCCTTATGACTCCTTCCCTACAATGTTCATCATTTTTTTATTAATGTGCAAAAAGTAACATTCAATATACACAGCAATTTGTAAAAGCTAGGTAGGCGATGTCATATTTGCTCCAAAATATGTACCATTGTCTCAGGATCTTTCGAATTAATAATTATCGGTGACTTGCTCTATATGGTTCACTATCAATGGAGTTACTGAAGTCCCAAAATATAGTAGACTTTACCTCCATCAATGCCAGAGCTTAGGACTTGACGATTTAAGTCCACTTTATAGTTAGGGAGGCGAGGTCGCTAAATGGCGACATTCTCGAGCGCCGTCGAGAATCGAGAATCGAAAGATAAAGTAATTTCGAAAAGAAAAGCTCGTATGGTAGAAACAATTTTAGCGGTGGGTATGGCGTGTACGGTTTTTCAAAAATGTTTGAAAAAACAGTTACTTGGGCATTCTCGAGCGCGTCAGATATTCATACCACGTATGCCCCAAGTGCCTCTGATAACAACGGTATACTAATCTGCCGGTTTGCGTGGTGGGGGTAGGCATATAAAGTAGTCAAACATTCGAAAAAAAAAATTACTCGAGTGCGTCAGATTTTCGGAAGGGGTGTTAGGTAGGCCCCAAGGAAGCTCACTTTAAAGAAACTGACGATTTCAGCGTGACGATAAGTTACGACAAATTTTTGAAAATGCAAAAAAAAAGTTCTTTTGAACTACTCGAGCGCGTCAGATTTTCATAGGGGAGGTTTATCTCGGTATCCTCAAAGCATATTTTCTTAATCTGACAAAAATGTTGGTGGGTTCTCTTAATCTGACCGAAAAAGGTTTTTTTGTTTCTGGACGGCATATTTCTGTGAAGCGCTCAGTATGTATTACATGTTTATGGCACATTCCTCTTTTTTGCTTCAATTCTTCACTTCATTTTGCTTACGGTACAACCAAAAAACAATTTGAGGATCAACAGGCTATTGAATAATATAAATAAATGAAACTGTACATGTTAATAATACTTTTGTATACAGATACGCGTAACTTTTTCCGAGTCCACGAAAATTGTCCAGAAGCTTTAGAAAAAAAAATTGAGATATTATGAGAGTTACATAATTCAATCATCGTTGCTCCATATCAATTTTTTTAACACCCTCCGTTTTCGAGATATACTCAAAAAACGGGAGTTTGAGTTTTCATGATGCTTTAAGTCCAAAAGTTTTAACTTTGGACAAAAATGTAAAGAGACCTTTTTTGTGTAAAATAAAATTACCTTTTTTTTATATTTCATTTTTCTTTTGTAAAATATATCGTTCGCGACTTATATGCCGCAACGCATTTTTCGGGAGACAACTTCCGGTCATGCGGAAACCGGCAGATTTTGTATTTTAAGTAAGTTTTAGATTATATTCTTCAAAATAAAAAAATTAAATCGCGCTCGAGAATGCCGGATAAACGTTTTTTTACAAGTTCGCGACCCTATAACTCGGCGGCGTCAAGGACTTATCGTCAGATTAGTTAAATTTAGTCTTAAAACACTAAGATCAACCCCCAATATCTTAATCTGACGAGCTCGAGTATTTCAGACAATCGATTTTTTTTACTAATCTGATCGTCTATCCTAGGAGCGCGTCACTATATATATAGAGCTAATACTTTCCAAAGTTGTTCTATTAGGTCCAAGGTATAAGGAACGCTTTTCGGCTTGTAGTCTCTTTTAAAAATGATTATTAAACCATTCCTAACTTGAATAAACAGCGTTACTGGAAAGTCTCGCACCAAGAGCTCATCTTTGAAACAGGTGAAGGTAAAGACGATATTCTAGGACGATAGATGATACTTTATTCTGCATATATCAGAGCAAATGTCGAATGTTTTTGAGATCAACGTTTAACGCACGACTGCCGTCTTCAATGTTTTCAAATGACTGCTTAGGTAGAGAGGTCATAATAGACCCACTCACCTCATACCCAACCTAACCTAACCTAGGTAGAGAGACTTAGATTTCCCATTTTTGAGACTACCTTCAGGAACTGAGCAATAGGTGTTGAAAATGGCATTTCAAATTCAGTAGATTGGCCTATTTTCTTCAAAGTTAGTCGCCGATAGATGTAGGTACCTACTTTCAAGAAATAGTTGATGTTTTAGGTTGATTGAATAAAAATTATAACGTGAAAATGATCAATTCCTTCATCTCCACTTCCTATATTAATTAGAATAAATAGAAAAAACGAAATAAGACTGAAATAAGATAAACCAGCGACTGTAAATCATACTTGATAGTTGATATCATCCCAAAAGTTAATGACTACGCCATATTTTACAGTTGCCTGCCTGTTGAGAGACTTCAGTGAAATATTAGGCGGGCAACAACTACATTGGATTTTAGTTTATGTGCAAATTATGCGAAGAGTGGCGTGCACATTAATGGGCACCATCTCATTTGAATAGGAAGCCGTATTTCATAATTACTAATCACACTGCTGCCATTGAAATACAAATTCAATATTAACCGATGCTGCTCAATTATCTTTTATTATAAACATAAATGCACAGGCCAATTATTATTATTTAACATTTTTCTACATTAGATCTCACCTACTTCACTCATTCAACCCAAATATGCTTCTCCCAATATAATTCAAAGCTGAATTCGTGAAATCTCGAATTAGTGCAAGCTAAGAGTTGTGTCACCTTGACAGGAAAAAATTATTGAGCCGTCACCATAACAATCTCTTTAATATCTCTCTTATATCTCTTTAAATAATATGGCAAACTATCTAAGATGCAAAGCTAATTTTTACTGTGAGATATCACGCTTGAGGCAAGCTAAAGCTTCAGGCTGCAGGCAGGAACATTGCTAAACAATAGGTATATAAACGGAATCCTCTCTTGACAGTTACAGGCTAATGTATCATCTGTAGAGAGGCAGAAAAGACCCAGTGAAGATGAATCGCCGGAACACATACCTTGCTAGTAACTAGCTGCTGACCAAGTGAACCTATAGATCCTTGGAGGTTCTGAACAGACCACTCACAGTAACCGGAACCAGAAACCAATAAGAGATGTGTCATTAAAGCCACATTATACATTTCATTTGAATTTTCCAATGAAGATTTTCAAGTTGATGAAGGTCCTTCAAGATGTAGCTGCTGCAGATTGCTAGAGCAAAAGCTCCTATAGCACTTGAATTTGTACATCAATAATTATCTACCAGATGATGTTTTTTGAATTGAAGTTCTAGGCATAAGACCGAAAAAGACTCAAAATAATATTTTTTTGGAAAGTATTACCTATTACACCTGGTCGAGAACAACGACCAACCAGCAATTTTGTCATATCCCAAATTATATGTATATACAATCCTTAAAACTAAGTTATTATCAATTGATGTCGCTTAGTTCTTAACTGTGAACTTTCACTTATCACTGTGCTCTGCTTTCAATACTTTCACTTGTCACTTACACTAGGTCTGAGGGTTTCGTCCCTTTCAGTCTTAGGTTGTATTTATCGAGTAGCTGGAGCATCTCGATGTGTAACCTCTCTTCGTGGTTTTGGGCATATCTCATAATTTTTTCCTTCACTGTTGGTACATTGAGATCTCTGTGCAGATTTGCATTTCGGATATAATATGGATATAATAGGTTTCAGAATCTGCTTGTATATAAGCAATTTATTATGTGTTGACATTTGGGATTCTCCACCTTTAAGCCTATACATTTCTTCAATTTTGTATCTAGTTCTTTCCTTTTCTTCTTTACATGCTCCTTCCATCTTAGCCTAGCATCCAGAGTAATTCCGAGATATTTTGCTGTGTTTCCATATGGTACCTCCATTCTATTAACTGCGATTGGTATGTTTTGATTATTCGTTTTATTTGTAAAATTTATGCTTACCGATTTTGATTCATTCAGTTTTATTCTCCACTTCTTGGTCCATTCGTTGAATTGATTAGTGGCTCTTTGCAGCTTTTTAGTAGCTTCTTCCACATTCGTTCCTGTTGCAAGAAGGGCGGTGTCATCAGCGAATGTGGCAATTTTTATACCATTTAAATCTGGTATGTCATATGTATATAGTAGGAATGGAACTGGACCAAGCACGCTGCCTTGTGGCACACCTACTTTTATTTGTTTTAGTTCAGAGTGATCCTTGGTCTTCGGCCTCTCCACCATGTGATCGAGGCTGAGGCGGGGAGGGCTTTCCTGCGCTTGAAACGGCTGGGATACGTGCGAAGAGGGGAAGAGTGCAGGCACGTCAAGAAGCTCCGGTTCCTGGAAGATATTTCAGTTCTGGCTCGAGCGGCTGATGAATGCCTGCGTAAGTACTACTTCGCTACCCCATACAGGGCCATGATCCGGGATAGAGAGTCCTGGGAAAAAGAGAGGAATACACAGCCTAATGGGACCGTCTGGTACACAGATGGCTCATGCTCCGGTGATAGAGCAGGTGCTGGAATTTATTCCAGGAACCCAAGAACACAAGTTTGTGTACCATTGGGTGATGGTGTATCTGCATATCAGGTCGAGATATATGCTATCTTGGAATGTGCGCAGATAAACCTAGACAGAGGTTATGTGGATTGACGCATAACCATATAATCCGACAGTCAGGCAGCAATTAAAGCCCTGAGTGGGTAAACCAGCAGCTCAGGACTTGCTAACGAATGTCGAGAACGACTTGCTAATCTTGCAAGGCGGAACGTGGTGCGGCTAGAATGGATTCCAGCCCACTCTGGTTTTGAAGGCAACGAGATGGCGGATGCACTGGCTGCGGAAGGGGCGGCAGCTTTTTTCTGCGGCCCGGGCCCGACCCTGGGCCTAACAAAACAAAAAATACGCAAGGAGACGAAGAAGTGGCTGAGGAATCAGCACCTCGCTCATTGGAATGCTCTGCAGGGTCCTAGACAATCCAAACTTCTACTGAAGGGATGGACTGATGGACACGCCAGGGCAGCTACTGAACTACCAAGGAGTAGGCTAAGGAAGATAACAGGACTCCTAACAGGGCACTGCTATATGAGAAAACACCTCCACAACTTAGAAGTAGAGGAAAGTTCCCTATGTAGGGGTTGCGGCATGACTGACGAAACGTCAGTCCATGTTCTCTTAGAGTGTCCACACTAGGCTGTACTACGCAGGTGAATTTTCGGAGTCCCTGTTATGGCCCCTGGAGACACAAGAAGACATTCATTGGAAAAGGTTGTGGCCTTTATTGAAGGGCTCGGCTTCATGGATGTCTAGGTATCAGGAATGGCACAATGGGCCCACCAGTGGCCTCAGTGCCGGATCCTTGGCTTGAGTTGTCCAGGACAAGGCTCGCCTGCACATTTAGTAGTAGTACTAGTAGTAGTTCAGAGTATTCAGTTTCTTGTTTAACTCTGAAAAATATTGGAATTCCAATAACTTTGCATATTGTTTCGGGAGACTTTTTGTGGAGTATATCTGGATCAGAAAAACAAATCAGAATCTCATGAAATTATGTGAAAGTCCTTTAATATCGACAGCAGTAGAGTCGCAACGAGTGAGATATTTAGGGCACATAGACAGACTAACGTAGCTTCAAAAAAAGTACTGAGAAGAGGAGCTGGATGTGGAATAAAAAAAGAAGTGGATAGAGGCAGTTGGAAAGGATCTGAAGCTGTTGAAGATACGCAGATGGGACAATGAGGCAAAAAATGGAAAATAATAAAGGAAAATAACTACCCAAGCCCCAGGATTCCATAGTCTGTAGCTGGCACTCACAACAAGGTGACTTTGTTGTGCCAGTTGTATGTATGTATGTATTTTGGAGTGACTTTCACTGAGACCTAAAATATCTATTGTACCCCCCTTACTTCTACGTTTCTAAGGAGAGTCTCAGAAACTAGTAGCTCCCTCAGTCCTATTTCCCGGAGGAATTTTAGGATGTCTGCAGGCTTCAACTTAGGCAAATGTTCCTCTTCTATCCAGTAATCTCCCAGGTGCTGTGATCTAGGATTCTGAAGTGTCGTGCAGTTGGAATGTATGTGGATGGAGGTTTCTCCTTCTTTCATTCCACAAAATCTGCATTCTTCTTCCTCCACTATTTTGAGCTTTTTCAGGTGCCCATTCAGGTGACAATGTCCCTTTAGGATCCCTGTTAAAACTCTTAGCGCAGTTTTACTTTGATTTATGCATTCATTTGATCTCAACAGGTTGTAGTCACCCAGAAGAGTATTTGATTGTAAAAGCCCTACTAGATCTTTCCAATGGTCAGATCTTCTCTTTTTCCCGGCTTTACCTATTTGTTCCAATATTCCATTGGGTCTTATTCCGCATAAGGGTTCAGGCCCCCAGAAAGGAATTTCAGTCCCCCCTCTGCTATCTCATTCCCTTCTAATCCAGTGTGTCCTGGAGTCCATAGTAAGGTGACTATATTGTTCTCGCCTAGTTCATTGAGTTTGTCTAGGCATTCCCACACCATTTTGGAACTGATTACACAAGAGTTGACTTCCCCACATTATGATAAAATCCTTTGTCTTCTGTGTCCTTTATCATTGTTATGCCAGTTACTCAAGTGATTGTTTTAGACTGCTTTAGTTTTAATACGTTGTAGACTTCAGAGCCTTTAAAGTAGCCTGGCTGTCAGATCTATCACCAATAGTACCGCTTGGTATGTTGTTGTTCCAATTTTTTTGTGTAAAAAATGAGCGTAATATTCTTTAAAATTTCAACTACAAATATTTTCCAGACTATTTTATCGAATCATTTTTTATACTGGCTCATTTTACAACAATTAAGCTCTCAAAAATTTTATGTCCGATGACTTTAAAAAGTTGAAATCGTTCGAATCTTACACAGACTTATTGAGTCATCAAATAAACTGCTTTTACGATCGAAGTTTTTAAATGTCATTCGAAGGTAATTCCAAACAACAATACAATGAAATAAGTTACAGAAATAATGTAAAATCCACGTATCAAATAAATATGAAAATATAGTGCGACTTTGTTGACACGTTTATTATATCTAAGTCTCCTCGGAGACTTAAAACCACATACCTATTTGTCGGGTGGAAATCCTTCAGGGAAAATGTACTATCAACATTCCTACCGGTTTTAACATTCGACCTAGAAATCGGTATAACGACTCGAGTCTCTGGTGTAATCCAAGATTTCTTTGAAATTTTTCTATTTCTCTCAATCGAATTGAAACGCTCCGGAGTGTCTTGTCATTTTAGAGAAAAAAAGAGAAAGGAAAAAATGTTTTTTCGTTGTAAACTCCAATAAGAAAGAAAAATAGATGTGTAGGTGAAAGTAAATAAAATAAGTTGATTACGATCCATCGAATTGCTTTTTATCGTGAATTGAGACCAACTTTATTGGTGTAATACTTGAAATTACAATACCAAAACAATGCAAGTTAAGTTTTTTTAAAGGAGCCGTCCCTTCGTCGGCACCACCTCAGCCTCCTAGGCTTATTGTGGATACTCCTACAGCCTATTCAGCCAATCCGTTCCCTGTATCACCTTATACAGATTCTTTGCTGGTTGGTTGTAGAAGTCTTCTGAAGTCATTTGGGGTCTACTCTACCTCCTGTGGTCCAGCGTCTCACAGTTGCATAGTATAAGCAGAGCTGTTTCGGTATCCTTTTAGCATCTTCTGCATGTAAGGTCTCCGTTATACAGCCCTATTTTGATCAGGTGCTCCTTTGTGGAAAGTGTCCCGTTAGTAGCCCCGTTATGGTGCGTAGTTTGTTCCTGCTCATTGAGAGCAGTTCCTTCGCTACTTTTTCTGATATTTTTTTTATGAATTTTTTCCCATATATTTGTCTGGGGGTATTCTTCCAGTGCTTATTGTGTTGTTCTTCCACCCATCCTTTTAGCCATGACCATGATCCACTCCAGTGTTCACTGTTCCGAGTCGCCAGTCTTCTAAGTTCTTCGCAACTTATATTTTTTCTCCCCCCTTATTTTTGGATTTTTATTAATTTCATTCGATACTTCGTATGACATTATAATCCAGGTTCGGGTTGAGAAAAAAAAATATTTCATCAAAATTTTTATAAATCAACAGTTTATTCCGAAAGAACAGAAAAAATTGAGTTACGCGGAAATGTTTTTCGAAGTGCACACTTACTAAAATATTCAAGTCAAAATCATTAACAAGTAGGTCTAATATTCTAAGGAACAGAAAAATTAGCAAATAGGCGTAGACTGTTGAAGTACGGAAAACTTTGCAAAATATATAACCAGTGCTATTAGAAAATGAGGAAATTGGAGGAATAGATTTCCAGCACGATGGTGCATCGCCTCACTTTAGGGTAATTGTGCGAAATTTTCTAGACGAGAATTTTAGAAACGTGGATAGGGAGGGTCGGGCCCAATAATTGGACTTGCAGGTCGCCGGATTTTAACCCAGTGGACTATCATATTTGGGGATATCTGAAAGCCAAAGTATACTCTACTGAGATAAACCTTGAACCTGATAAGACGAGCAACACCAAACATCTTAAAAAGAGCTCGTAAATGCATAGAACAAAATGATGGACATTTCGAACAATTATTATTAATAATTTGACATTCCGTGTGACTCAATTTTTTCTGTTCTTTTGGAATAGACTATTGATTCTTAAAAATCTTGATAAAATTTTTTTTTTTCTCAACCCGAACCTGGATTATAACTATTTTTGTTACATGATGAGATTTTGATGCTTATGTATCTTACACCTACCAAAAATGAAAAAAAATCTATGGGGTGGTTCTAAAGTTATTACGTACGAAAATGTCAATGATACATTTAAATAACTTTGACATTAAAAGTTAAGCAGTAAAACGAGATGTGCACTTCAAAAAATATTTTGGTGCCGCTCTATTTTTTCTGTTCTCTTCGAATAATCTATTGGATTTCAAAAATTCTGATATACAGGGTTTTGTTTTAGAGATTATCGAATTTTGCAAATTTTTCTCAAACCAGACCTGGATTATAATTATTTTTATTACACTATCTTATTGTTTTGTCAATGCAATAGATCAATAACAAAAATGAAAGAAATATATAGGGTGGTTCTTAAGTATATTCAAAAGGATTGGACTAAATGGATAAAACACCCTGTATCTCTATTAATAATTATGTTAGACCAGTCAACCAAGGCTATTTTGAACTACCAAAGTGTCCTCTACTTACAGTTAACCTATGGTGGTTTAACTATGAAACATCCTGTATATTAATCATCTTTCATATACATTTTCACTATATACATTTTGTTCGTTGAATATTAATCTTTATATTACATCAGTATCAAATTTTATTTTGAAAAAATAAAGAAGATTTCTACCTGAATCTATAAAAATTTCAATTTTCGCTTATAATACAAGAATCATTGAATCCAAAAATGTCTGTAATTTAATTAATTTTGTAATTATATATTCTTGATCTTAGAAGTTTCCCCAACATTTCTACGCAAACCTCATTGAAATTACTCCAGTTTTATCAAAGTTACAGTATTCAATATATATATTTTCTTGTAAATTCAAGATTCCTAAAATTTACAAAATAATGAAAAGTGCCGTACTTCGTAATTAGGAGAAACTAATTATCCGTCAATTTTATCTATAAACAGACCTCCTAAATAACAGTTTCCATCCTTCGAAAAATTGTTTCAATACCACCTTATTATATAATATATTTTTTATTGAGATACTTGGTTTTTTATTAGAATATAATATTTATATTATATATGAGTAATTTACTAAAAATGATTATGTGCTATGAAAAAAAAATGCCACCTTAAAGCCGACACTTTCCTCTTCAAAGCGTCGTATCACAATTATTTATATCTACATTATCTACATCATAACTGTATAATAGTTTATAATGTACTCTGCTGCGCTTCAGAAAATAGAGTCGCGCGGATGCGGAACACATACCTTATTTTACCGAATATTTTCCGGACAAACCATTGCTCGGACGAAAGAAACGCAAGTAACCTTTTTTGTTGCAAAACACTCCCCTACACGGTGGTATTTTTGGAACTTTAGTTCTTTACGTCAGGTTATGTTTGAGCGACGCAAAAGATCTGACTGTTACGCGTTACGTTACGCTATGTTATGTTACGTTGCTTCGTTATGTGCCTTGCTTGCGTGCTTGTGCTCTCTCCTTAGTCTCTCTCTCGTTTACGAAGCAGCGATTCATATTCTCCGGCCGGGACTCGAACCCGGGCCGCCCGCGTGGAATGCGAGCATTCTACCACTGAACCACCGATGCTATATTAAAATTCTATGCAAAGCTGGTGTTCGCAGTGCTGGTGATCTACTTGAATTTGTTCGTATACATTTTTACTATTATTTCCATAATTTATTTTGCGCGTTTAAGGGGTCTAGCACATTCACTTTTCGAAATACAGGGTGTTGAAATTTTGAAAACTTGAATGCTTTAATTCGATAACTTTAAAATGGATGGATAAATTGATTTGACATTTGGCAGGTTGTTTTTAAATGTAAAAGGGCATATTTTGAAAGAAATAGTAGTTTGTGCAACTAGTGTGGATATGATGGCCATATCGCACGAGAACGATATGGACAATCCACACGAGTCGAGCAGCATATTTATTCTACGACCCACCTAAGAAAAAAGTCTAGAAAATAAAAATTTCTATAAACTGTAATATAACTTCAAATTAAAAATTTAACAATTCAATTTTATGTTTCCACTAATTTTGTGGTGAACGTACAGTTCTTGAATGTCCAATTTGTATAATGCTACGGTTTCCTTTTTTAAATATACGATGCTGTTATAAGTAGATGTTGCCAGTCAAACTCTCTCATGAAGGGTACCGTACCATTATCTATAATAATGAATATTCTGCTAAATATTTTAAACGTCTACCTGTTGTCGTTATTAATAATAAGCAGAATAATTATTTAAAAATAAAATTAAGAATAAAAAAAAACTTCCTCACGGGGAATCGAACCCGGGTCTACTGCGTGAGAGTCTGGTATGCTTACTACTCGACCACCAAAGAATATGCAAATCGTTTATCTATAACGTCAGATGTATTACATAATTTTTGCTTAAGGGGAACTAAAGTTCCTACCGTGTGTCCCGCGACACGTTCTACCTTTTTTATTTTTACCTTCCTCCCAGCGCGGAATATTGAAAAATTTCGAAAAAAGGAAGTTTTTTAATTTTTTTTTTTTTGGGAAATCGATAGACTGGTAAACTTTTTTTTATATTAATCTACATACTTCAAGGTACTTATGAAAAAAATTAGCCGTATTGCTAATCACTTGTAGCTGTTACCCCTATCGTCTGGCCTAGAAGAAAAATTAATCGAAGCTGTGCGGATTCGACAAGTTTTGTACGATACAAGTCATGTAGACCACATGAGGACAAAATAATTGGTGAACTTTTCATCACTAAATTCTTGAGTTAAGGCAAATTCCCCATAAGTTTTCCTTTTTTTTCATGTGCAAGCTTCTCACTGACTTTTTATTAGTCATCTGGGTGATAAAGGATATCATTTCGAACTCGAACTTGTCTTCCAAATCAGATTCAGAACTAAATAGAGAATCAATCAGTGCAACAGCAGTTCTCATGTTTCAATAGTGAAAACTACAATCGTATTTTTTGTACGGTATCGTCGCAGCTACACTCTGCGTCTTATTTTGCGCCGAGCCCGCACTAGCAGTTTTCTCCAGCCATAAACTGGCCGTGACTCACGCTGCGTCACCTCACCAAGCTGCGTCTCATTTTGCGGCTGGCCTAAACGTCAAGAATTTTTGAAAAGAAAAATTGACGTATATAAACCCAAAAAATCAAATATATTTGACAGGGGAGATGTAAATAAATTCCTGTTTAAAGCTCCCGATAATATTCCTTTAATGATAAAGACTGTAATGATTATGGGAATTGCTGAACCGTACTGTTCTGGTAAACTCTGTGCAATAAAAATTAATTAAGGCATGAAGTCATAATTGTTGCTATTAGTGACACGTAAATATACACGGTCTTATTAATAAACACGGAGTAACCTGAGACTAACTCTATTCCATGCTTAAACCATCAGTTTGACAGATACGCTATTAATAAACTTATATCAGACAAGGAATAGGCTACTCCGAGGTTAGTCTGGGACTAACTTTGGTAATAATTTTAATCCAAGGAAATAGGTAGTTCAAGCTCGGAATAACCTTCGAATAAATATAACCTTAGTTTTGTTGAACTGTCAATTGTGGTATAATAAATGTCATATCCTAATTCGAAATTTAGTTTGTCGTTTTTGCATTATCAGTTCGTATTATTATTCAGATTATTTTTATCAATTATGTATATTTATTAAGTATTTGCTTTGGTTCAGTGAGTAGTAATTATTTTGCGATGGAGGAAAGGGATTATTATTTGGAAGATTTGAGAAAGATGGAAGAATTGGAAGAAGCAGAAAATATTCGTCGGATCAGAAAAATTGAATTTTATAAAATTCGGGCTAATCCCTCAAAAACATTGTTAGAAGAAAAATTGAAAGCTATAAAATTAAAAATAAAATTTTTATCAGTTTTTATTTAATTTTTCTTTCCTTTTTGTTGCAAAAATTTTTCATGTTCTTTGCGTTGTATAGTGATCTGGAGTTTCTCATCAGCACGCCTTTTTTTGATTCCTTCAATTTGAGTAAGAGTGAGTTTTTCAACAGAACTCCTACTAAATATATATAACTAGGTATTAACAATAAAAACGTGAAGAAAATTCGGAAATACTACTTTTAACACAAAATACAAACTGAGAGATATTTATGAGGTAACTATTTTTGAAATGAATGAACAGAGCACTGACACATGTCACAATAAAAGACAGAA